>BMAO01016326.1:0-88707 GCA_019973975.1 Trichonephila clavata | reverse complement strand
GTTTTGAGCATCACTTACTTCAAAGCAGCTACAGTTGGAAATGCCGTTGAAAGGGTTTAAAGAATGTGGGATCGAGCCCCATAATCCTCTTGTGTTTAGCGAACATGACTATTCTGCGGCAAAAACTACTAACCATGATGCTGTTGGTGATGAAACTGAGAATAATAGTGCTAATCCTCAGACCCTGGTAGTAGAAACCAACATATAAACCCTCCAGAAAAACCAGAACTTATGGTAAATGCTGATTCCGATGCACCAAAGAAGCCTGTTAGTGTTTTTATTTTTTATTTTACACCATTGTAAAACAAAATAATGTGAGAAAAAAGGAAAAAGCAAGACACTCTGAGCTCTATCATTCCAACAAGCACACCCAACAAAGAAATGTTAGAACAAAAGGAAAAGCAGAAGGAAGAACAGGAAGTTTTTTAAAAAAACAGAGAAAAGTAGCTCTTTCTCGTGAAGCTAAAAAGGGAATAAAAAAACTCAAACTAAGTTCCTGTAGGCCTAAGACTATAAAATAAAGGCCAAACATTCCAGTTGTATCAACTTAAAAGGACGGTGTTATAAGATGTCCTAGTTGTGAAGAGGAATTTTGTAACCCTCCAATAGAAGAATGGATTCAGTGCTGAATGCCAAGAGTGTTGGTACGAGGATTGCTCCAATTATGAAAATGGCATTTTTATTTGTGACTATTGTTAGGTACACAACTAAACACTTCAACATTGCGTTACAATGCGTTACGCTTAGTTTGATACTTTGTAAGATGTAAAAACACAGTTATCATTTGTTAAACCATATAACACATTCAAAAGATAAGATATATTCATCCTTTTTCAGTGTTGTCATCTTGCCCCACGGCCAATACTGGGGCAAGATGACGATTTGTTAAGGTTATGAAAAAATAAAATTATTCTTTACTTATTTTATTTGAAAAATTGAATGGTAATATATTTTATAACTACAAAGGACTACTCTAACAGCTCATGTAAAATTAATTTTAATATCCTTAAAAATAAATTAATAAACAAAAAAATTGTCAACGGTCTCCCCTAAATGCATGTAAATTATTTTTAGTTAGGACAGAAGACGAAAGAAAATAATAATTTAAAGCAAAAAAAGTTTAACAAAATCCCAAGTAACACATAAACAATATTGCAAGCCGAAGTTATTTTGAGGTAGAAAGTTTCATAAAATCTAACGAAGTTAGTCTGCAGGCTCAAAGATTTTTTCCCCTCCAAACTTTTCTTGTGGCATGCTAATGATTTTTTTTTATTACTTGTTTTGTTTCAAAAATACGCTCAGCATTGGAGTCGATATTTTCATGTATGCTAATGATTTTTTTTTTTTTATTTCTTGTTTTGTTTCAAAAATATGCTCATCATTGGAGTCTATATTTTCTCAAATTTGTAACCCGTTTTCAATTAAACCGAGTCTTTCTGTCAAATTCCCAACCTTCACTCGATCTTCTGATTTAAGACAACTAGGTGCCATCTTTACATTTTTTTTTTTTTTTTATTTTTGAAATCTGGTTTTAATTTTTTATTTTATAAAGGTCATTAAGTTATAATTTCATATATAAGTTACAAATTTATTGCAAAATGTTTGTAAAATCTAAAAATTTTTAAGTTTCTTAAAATTTTTTAAATCTTTAAGGTTTTTTTTTAAATATGTATATTTTTTTTCAAAATTTTTTTGAAGTACCATATGATATACTTAATAAAACTGCGTATAAGTTTTTTTATGCTGCGGTTCATTAATTTTATATTAATTTTTTTCATTGTGAAACATACAAAAATTCGCATGAAAGCATTAATTAGGATTTTGAATTTTTTTTTTAAATTACGATATATCTTACAGCTAATTTCACATTCACAGTTTTACAAAACATACATTTCAGAACATTTACACAAAATTTCATATATCTCCTTCAATTACCAAAAAGGCCTTGAATGACAGGATATGATCAAAATTCAACGTGGAGGAATATCACAGTTTGAAGTTTTCATTCCATGAATAGAATGATATAATATTCATTAAATAGTCTGAAACTTTTATGAATCGTTAATTAACTTATTTAAAACTACTTACCATAAGAAAATGCAAAAATGTAGAACAATTGAACAATATACTGGTATAATGAATATATAGAAGGAAACCAATTAAAGATCAATATTTCATAAAACTTCACCTTAATAATTATAAAAAAAATAAATGCATACACCTCAGAACTAATTCCATGCTCAGTTTTACAATTAAAATAATGCACAACATGTACAAAAGATATTTAGGCCTTTATTTTTTATTTCTATGGTTTTAAAAAATTTCGCAAATTAAATATTGTACTCGAATGAAAGCAAAATCCGAACCCTCTAAATCTAAAACTTTCATTGATACATATAACAATTTATTGGTAAAATATATCAAAATAGAAGAAATTCCTCTGTGCATTTGTTTAAATAAATATCCTAAGGTATCCTAAAATATTTTAATATAATTGTGTTGAATTTCACATTCATGGACAGGATGTCCTGGCATAAGTTATCCAAAAGCAATGGCTTATTATTACGGAACTACTCGTCTAAATGTAATAAACTGTTCAACTGAGGATTGGAAACTCCTCCGAGATATTTTGGGTTTAGTCCGATCGGCCACACGTGTGGGCATTATTCGGCAATCGTCGACAATAAACTTGTTTCACTGACTTCATTAGTAAAGATGTAGACTCCACAGCAAAAGGTGCAATGCGTACTTTGATTAACGGAATTTAAATCAGTCAAGCGTGTACAGCAACGTGTTCGAACGGAATGGAATGTCGTTACTGGCTTGCCTAATAGATTTATCTGGACTTCCACAAAATGAGTCACGCACACGAGCAACAGTGTCTTCAATCATGAAAACTTAAGGATACTTGCCAGTTTGGGATACCAAAGTTCCCGTCTCCTTTAAAGTTCTTACCTGTTGGTGGATGGATTTTGATGTCTGAGGATCGACATTCCATTTTGTTCGAACACGTAGCTGTACAAGCGTGATTGATTTAAATTTTGTTAACCAAAGTACGCACTGCACCTTTTGCTGTTGTGTCCACATTTTTACTAATAAAGTCAGTGTAACAAATGTATCGGCTGCGATTGCCAAATAATGCTCGCAAGTGCAGCCGATCAGACTAAGCCTAAAAAATTTCAGAGGGGTTTCCAATCTCCAGATGAACAGTTTATTACATTCTGATAGTTAGTTCCATAATAATAAGCCATAACTTTTGGATACTTTAAGCCCGGACATCCCGGATACATCAATGAAAACAAATATATAAAAATGGGAGAGTTTTGCTATTCTTGCGAATTAGATTTTTAATTATCAGAGTTATCATAATGAGATTTAGTATTTGTGCTTTGGAAATCCGTTTTGAAGTTTTAGTTTTGTTCATAATCTTTATACATAAAAATCCCATGTCGCAGTGTTTGTCCCCAAAGAACTCCGAAACTACTTGACCGATTTTAATACAATTTTGCATATTGTGTCACATTTCGTCCATTTTAAAGTATAGGAGAGTTTTTATTTTAATTAATGATATCATAATTTTTTTATTGCCAGAAAGACGAAGAATCTGGGAAACGTGAGCAAAATGTTGCAATGTGCATGTGTTTGTAGAAGCGTATTTTGTAGACTAAGGTGCACAAAAAGTAAGTTCCTAGCTTGTTTTGGAGCGTGGAATCCGAATTTCGAATCGGTTTCCAATAATACCCGTAACTTTGCCGGATAATACCGGTTGTCCGTATTTTATACACTCCGGGGCAGGGGCCTACCTTAAAAGCCTGTGAGCTCGAAAACTTGGTCCCTGAAATATTTCAAAAAGGGCAATCCGAATCTGGCATCCTATCTGAGAAATTACCGTAACTTGGCCGGATAATTCCGGTCGACCGTCTATTATTACTCCTTAATATTACATTTATGGAATATGTTAATAATAATATTAATAAAGTTTTTGTAAAATTTAACTTTGTTTTCATTTTTATTTGCATGTGTTTAAATTATGTATTTTTATTATCAAATAATTTGTGTCAGATTTTAATCACGATCTTTCATAGATCATAGGGACGTTTAAGAAATTAACACGATTTTAGAGAACTTTTTATAGACGGCGTACTTGGACGCTTAAAGGGTGTTTCTCGGCCCCCACGTGTGAGATTGCCTTGTAAGACTAATTATTTGAATACCCCAAACTGTTTTGAATTCCTTCAATTTTCGTTAAAAAATGCATTATTTCTTCCATAAATATGCTGTTATTTATCCATGAATATTGTATGTTTATTATTCTAGGTGAAATTCTGAAGTATTAACATTGAAATTTAGCATAATGAAAGTAACAATATTAACTAATTTAAGTTATGAACTGTTCGTTGATGGGGGGGGGGATGTGTTGTAAATTAAATATTAAATGTATAGGTGACGCTGAAAGTCATGTGAGAGATGTATAAGCGTTTGGCTTGTAGAGTTAGAGTCATGTAATGTTCTTTGTGCTGTGTACTTGTCTTCCGTGTTGTCTGCAAAAGATGAACTGAATTATTGAACTAGGAATTAAAGATACATTGGAATTATAATAGTCTATATGACCATGGAATAATAACTAAGGAAATACAATAGATGCAGTTTTTACATACATAAACATATATTGTATATAATGCTTGAATAACGTAAAATGAATTGAACTTTTGACTTAAAAATCGTTCATTCAAATGGACAAACTAAGGATGATTATACACTGAATAAGTTCTGTGTGTTGGGGAAAAGATTATTAAAAAAAATTAAGTTTTCGATCGCGAATAGAATTATTAACCGCAGGTTTCATTTCTTAAATTAAGGGAATCAATACGAATTCTGATATATTGCTTAAAGGAGTTTCATGGAAATATTTAAGATAGTGATTAATAATTCCTCCATTTTTAAAAATGGGTCAAATTATCCGTGATAAAACTAATTTTCAGTTAATCAAAGCTTCCCAAACGTATTTCACAATACATGAATTTAAACTGCTTTGCTGGAAGATTTTAAAGAAACTTCACGCGATATTTTCCACACATCAAAATAAAAGGTAACGCACAAATAGATTTATATTTAAATATTCAACTACTTGGTTCGGTATCTTTTCAAACAAATTTATTACTTCAATTGTTCAATTTTCATTCCGTGAAAAAATGTGATTGAAGTAATAATCCATACATAAAACTGAAATGTAAATTATAATTTTAAAAACTCAGTTTCATTTACTTAATGAAATTAGCATGCATTTAAAAAAATTTGCTTTTTAAAATACATATTTAATACAATATGTTAAATTTAGTCAACGCAAATAAATCATTTCATTTCTCGATAATATCAATACGAATTTCAATAAAAATACGCTAAATTCAGCCAATACTTAAATGAGTATCCCATTTATTTATGCAACATTTACAAAACATAAAATTTTTTAAATCAATAAATAACATCCAAGTCGTACAAACATCAACTGAGTTCTCTTCACTTCTGCAGTCATCTATCACTATTTACATCTATCACTATTTTACCAATGTAGCTTAAACTTGGTTGATATCACATACATTCATGAAAAAGCGAGGAAAAATCAATTGAATCCTAACGATGAGAGACAGCAGTTTAAATTAAAGATCATATCCTTCATATCCAAGGACTTCGTTTCCTGCTAGCCCGTTGATTCCAATAGGTGCTGTTACAACTCCGGCATATCCGACTGGGGCGGCTGCAACACCAGCATACCTTACAGGGGCTGCTACTACACCGGCATACCTAACGGGGGCTTCTACGACATCAGCATATCTCACAGGGGCTGCTGCTACAACGGGAGCTGCTACGACTCCAGCATATCCCAATCCGGCATTTCCAGCGTATCCTCCGTGTCCGTAGGGAGCATCAGAGATGAGGTGCACAGCTGCAGGATTCTGGTTGGCCGTTCCAGGTTCGTTGGTCTTGACCTGAGCTCTGAATCCGGCATGGTCAGCAACGTAGTTGACCTGTCGGTGAATTCCTCTAGCGTCGCTGAATCCGTAGCTTCCCCGGACAGCATGTCCGTCTCCGGCTTCTTCACGGTGTTGCTCTCCATGCTTGTCCTTCACGCTGTACCCGAATTTGTAGGGCTGGGGAGCATGGTGGTGGACGGGCTGACGATTAGAAATGAAAAATACTTTAGTTTGGACATTTGTGTCTAAGTTATTAATGTTTTTTAAAGATGCAAGAAAGTGATAATTTAGGACTGAGCCCATATTACTTAAGGGTGTTTATCCATACATTAGATCAAAAGTAGACAGATATATTACGTATGAAAAATAAACCAATCTTTTATTTTATCGACCAAACATTAGTTTTAGTGGCAAACCGGTTCAGAATTTGTTTGATACTTAAAGAATAAAAGTACATAATGAACAACTACTAAACGAAGGAAGCATTGACTGTAGTAATAAAACAATGATGTTTTAAAGATATTTCACATATCCCCTATTCATATTTATTATAAAAATGTAGTCCCTTTTTCTTCCTTTAAAATGTATGATCTTAAATGTTTTTATATTCCTTCTTTCTTACCTGAATAATGTACAGCCCCTCGAAAGAATTACAGATGCAAAAAAAAGTCGATTGATTACTAAAATTTTACAGTCTTCAAAACACATAAAAATTTAGCTTAGAGTATGGAGATGGTGTTTTCAAGGGGGGAAACGTTAAGTTATTGTAATTTTTTTTATTATTTTATTCAATAGCAAATCCAATGAAACGAAAACGGAATAGACGCCTCAGTGCAATAAGATGTGAAAACATCGAAAACGTCAAAAAATTCATTATAATTAGCAAATAATAAATTAGAGATAATTTCATTTTTGCTAACACTAATTTCAAATTTATCCTTGCCAAAATTAACTGAAGACGGGAATTAATCATAAACGGGAACGATAATGAAAAAGCAAAAATTGATGTATTTATTCCCTAAATTATTTATATTCCTAAAATTGTTTATAAAATCAACCATAGGGATCATGTGACTAGCACTTACTTGAAATCCTGCATTGTATACTGTTAAGCAAAGCTACGGCTACCCGAAGTTTATTCTAATAATGACAAAACCAAATTCGAAAAGCATCATCTAATTCTACTCTGGCAGCATACGAAATCCTGTCTGAAATGGGTACTAGTCTAATAATTGTGCGATTTTTTTTTTCAGAAAGAACCAAGATAAAACTTGTTAAAAAGAATAAAAACAAAAAACTCTGTTTAAAATCATGTTATAAAGAAGCACATTTATCATTTGCCGAAATTCCTGTTCTGTTGTTCCGAAACAATACTTAGTCCTATCAAGGTGGCAACATAGAGGTGGAAACCGAGAGTTAAATTTATAGTCGCACTGTAAGGCTACACGAGGGCTAATAGTGGCGGATCTCGTAGTTTTGGAACATAGCCAAGTGGCGACACCTGTGAGCTGGCACCCCCCTCTCCTAATTTCTTCACCACACCAGCTGGAGGGCATATTTAACTACAATTTGAAACAATTATTTATAACATCTTACTACAATTTTAATGCTAGTTTTCAAAAGTAATAATTTGTGTTTTTTTATATTTGAGAAAGAAAATCGCGCGCGTGCAAATGTACAGAAATGTCAACTGCAAGCAGTTCACAAGCTCTGTTTTTATCCATAGTCTTTCTATGTCCACTTAAGTTCTGATTTAAAAATTAATGCTCATAAATTGTCTCTAGTGTACATTGTTTAATAACATAATCTACTCACCACATGTACGGAAGCAGAAGCGACAACAGCTACGGCTGCAATGAGGGCAATCTGAAATTAAAGAAAAAATATTATGAGAAGGATTTGGATATAGAGCATGTATATTTTAAGCAAAGCAGAACTATTTTTATTCGAAATGCGTGTACCAAAAGAATGCAAAAGCATCCTTGTTTTTAGTTAGATAATTGCTATTTCATTTTAGTCAAATTTTATATTAATATCTAAAATGAAAAAGAAAGATTTACAAGTAAAACAAATATTAACACTATTTGTTTCGTTATATTTAAATTTTAAAATTATTACTTTTTTTTAATTAATATTTCTTTAATTATTTTATCTTAAATTCAAAGCAAAAATATATTAACAGCCTATCTTTTAAAACAGAAACAAGATATATTTGTTACATCTATTATGTATTATACATATCAAAGAAAGAAAGAATTATTTTTATGTGTATAAAAATAACTTTGGCATTTCGCTTAAACTTAGTTACAGTTTGTTGTGCCTGAATTTTGATTACCAGATGTCAATATAATGCAGTCTTAATTTTTTCGAGACACATCGAAAGAACTACCCACTGAACGTTAATTATATTATATTTAATGGAAAATTTAAAGTGATTTATCTCATAAAAACGAAATTGCTTAAAACTTATCCTCAAAACGTTATTTACAAAAAAATATGCCTTAAAATGCAAAAACTACCTGAGAGATCATGGTGAATGTCTTCGTATCGATGTCTTCGGAACTAATGCTGCTTCTAATTGAAGCAGCTCCATTTATACTTGAGAAAATTAATTTTATTCTTAAAAAAAAATGAAAAGAAAGAGAAAAGCTCATGCTTGAATGAGCTAACTTTCCCCATTTGCATTCCAAATTTTATTTTTTATAAATTACTTCCGATAGTTAACATCCGAAGAACTTTTTTTAAAATTCAAGTTATGTTGTAATCGCACTTGATAGACCGTAATACTACAAGGTCGTATCGATCTGAAAAGTTACTTTCAGTTTATCGTTTGGAAATAAAGCATGGCTTTTGAAATGCGGAAAAAATATAGAAAGATAAGATTTTATCAGAAGGAAGTTCATTGTGTTTCTTTAAAATAGACCACTTGCATAAATTATAAGGATTCAAGGTTTCTTTCAGTGAATTTTATAATCATCTCCAATAATATGTTTTACCGATTAAAAGGCATTTATTTAAAATGTGTAATTTTAAGAAAATGTAGAATTACTATAATTAGCTTAAATTATTTACAAATGAACAATTTATTTATAAAAATACGATAAATAACTGTGTAATGGGTTTAAATTTTCTTTTACTAAAAAAAAAGAGAATTTTTTTTTTATGTCTAAATAAGAAAGCAAGATACATCATTTATTTAGTATTTGTGTTGTATTTGCGATATATTTTAGCTTAAAAAGCAGTATAAATAAATGATTTTTTATTATGATCACTCATAACTTATATAATTTATTTTAAAAACTATTTAGTTCCAAATATCATTTATGTAGGCAATTTGTGCCGGACGTGTGCTCAGAGACAGCTTTTTTTTCCATTGTGAACATTTATAATCCCAGTGCACCACACAATGTATCACACGGGGACTTACAACACAAAGGAAAGATTACAGCATAGCCAATAAGCCTTCTCCGGTATTCGAACCCAGGCCCTACGGCACCACAGTCAGCATCACTAACCACTATACTGGATTGGCGGTGTCAGAGACAACGATGGATCAAAATTAATGACCGGCATGGTTTTAAGATGTAATTTATTTGTTTGGTTAAAATATCAAGTATAGTTATATGCCTAACAAAATATATGCGTTACCGTTAAAGCTCGGAAACCGTTAATGTTCAAATTACCTAGCTAATCTGCATATTAGCTGATTTGCACCATTGAAGGGCGGAATCAAGAGATAAAAAGTAATTCTTAATATAAAAATAAAATGATTAACGAGAAAATTAATGTCATTGTGGTAAAAGCGTGGAGTGCTTTGAACTACATTTTTACAATAACTCAGCATTTCTTAATAAAACTAAGAAAATACACAACAAATGATATCGAGCACTCCAAACTTTTACCACAATGACATTAATTTTCTCATTCATCATTTTATTCTTATATAAAGAATTATTTTTTGCTTTTTAGTTCGATGAACCATAAAGCGTGTTTTCTAGTTTTTTTTAAACTATAAGTTATTGAACTTTCTTACTCACTTAATAAAAACTGTCTAAAATTTTAAGAGTTTGAGTAAGCAATAGTGGTTTTTGGATAATTATATTTTTAAGAAATTCAAGCGAAATAGAAAAATATTTGTACATATACTGAACTCTCAAAAACCCATGTTAATAAACAAATCCATTGGTTAGAAAACTTCGATTTTTTTTCTATTATTTCGTGACTAACAATTATTTCTCACTTCAAACTTTCACAAAAAGTTATGAAATTTTTTAAGACATATGCTCATGCTAAATCACTTTCTCAATTTGACCTGAGGCAATGTATTGTATTCATTTTCAACTGTGTAATTTAAATAAATGATAAATTTGTGAGTTAGTTAATGAATTTAACGAATAATATAGCTTTTATTATCATTCTAATATTGATAAATATTAAGACATAATAAAAGATAACTTTGAAAAAATTTGTATTCAATTCAATAATTTTTAGCTGTCAATGAATTAAAAAAATAAAAGTAAAACATCTTTAGTAAAATTAGTAAAATCTCTCTCTTTAAAAAAAGTAGTAAAAGCTGGGTTTTTTTGTCACTTGAAATATTTTACTTTTTTTAAAAGTAGTCATATATTTAAATAAAAGGAATTATCTTGGTTTTATAGAATATGAAAAAAAAATTATTTTCTTAAAATAATTTAAGATATAAGCTTAAAGCAAAATTTCAATTCTTAAAAAATAATAAAAAAATCAAAATATATATAAAAAAAACCTTTAATCGTATTTAAGAGTAAAAATCTTAGAAAAAGATAAGATGAGTTATGTTCTGTAACGAATATCTTAAAGAGTATTGAGCTTCATGGTTACGGTTAGTTTCTGAAGGACGGTTTTTAATTGAAATAGAGAGAAAGCCTTTAATTACATATCACGCTGAATTTGCATAACTTTCGACACTTATTACGGTATGCAATTATACGTATATTATTCTTTTTTTAAATTTTATTTTTGTCTAATAACCTTCCAGCAATACATCACTCATTTAGAAAAAGAAAAGAATTATTTTCAAGGTCATTTCAGAGATTAATTAAAAGGGGGGGGGAGTTCTTTTCACTTGAAAAGATTAGACGAATGACTGAACTTTTCTTTTTTTCATTCTCTTAACTGTTTCAAAAATCATTTCGTTACAGAAATCCTTTTACTTTCCCTTCATTATCCTTCGTATTCCTTGCACTTATGTTTTAATTTTCACCAGAAGTTTTCTATAAAAGAATTTTTCCTGAGAAAAAAGTTGTTTGTTGTTCTTCCAGAAAACGTAAGTAGTAATATTTCAAAAACTTTTTTTTAGATTAAAATAGGTATTTGAGGGGGGAGGGGGAATTGCGATGTATTACTAAAAATAATTTCGCATTCAATTTATTTTATACTAAGCATACAAATGATGAAATTCTCAAAGGCAATGAACGTTAACTTCAATCGCTGCACGCGTGCCCGCGGTAGTTTAATAATTAAGGGCATTAACTCATGGCCGGGGTTCATGAGTTCAAGCCCTAGTGCCACTCAAGACCCATCGCGTAGTAGGGCTAATGCATGTAAAATCTGCAATGCTTTACTTCTAACTTCTCCAAAATTTTCTATGGTAGTTTGAAAAGGGGGTGCCAGCTCGCGTGTGTCGTTCTCATCACGCAATCGAATTTCAAAATAACGAGGTACGTCACCCATAGCCGTCGTGTTGCCTTACAGTGCGACATTAACAAAAACACTCCCGCGATTGCAGCATGAACTTTTTCTATGCAACACTATCTAATGTAAAACGTGTCGCAGCCGGTTTCAGATTTCTGTTCTCATAGTTGGAATTCCAAGAAGAAGAATAATAAAGACGTTCTGATACTGGTTCTGATACAGCTAATTAGATTATTTCGGACATGGTCACATAATCAAGATACTTGAGCCCAGCTGGTCAATAGCCATTCCCAACAATAGACAGCCCTGGGCACTTTACAATGCCATTCAGGCTCTTCCAAACCCCCGAGGTACCTCCCACTATCACACAGAGCTTGGATGTGGTAGGGTTGTATTCCCAGCGCCTTTCAAAACCCTTGAAGCAGATGGCATTGGATATATGAGTAGATCATAGGTTCCCAACCTTTTTTTGAACTGGCGCCCCCTTTTCTAGTAAATATTTCGACACCGCCCCCTCCAACTCTAGAGAAATAAGAGTGTATATAATACGTAGTGAAAACAAGAGTTATGTTTTAAGAAATATCTTAATACTAAAAGAATATATTTTTTAATTTAATTTTTTTTCTAAAGCCCCAATATTTTTACTTGCGAATCCGAAATATCTATTGCCCCAAATATATTTAAATGTGTGATATTATATATTTTAGTCATAGGTAGGATATTGTTAGAATTGAAATGTGCTACTGAATTTCTTCTTCGTTTAAAAGAGTGGAATAAAAGTTTTACCGTATCTGTTATAAAGACAGGCATGGGTTTTGATGATACGAAGTAATTCATAATAAATTATTACTTTCAAAATAAATATAAATTGACAGTTTCAGCCTTTAAAGAATCACGTTGATTCCTGGGTAACATATTTAATTATGTTTCTTGGATAACATACGTAATGAAATGCAGTAAACGAAACATGTTTCCTACTGCTCAGAGACAAAGACAACTGTGCACTACAGAAATTAAAATATACTATATCATTCAATTTAATGTAGGTCTGAATGTAATGTAATCTTTAGGTTTTTCCTCCACTTCCCGAATTACCGAAATATGTGAATTTTCGTTCATGTGATATAGAAATGATTTAAATACATACAATCAATATACGTAAACAGTATTAAAGTTTACTTTTGTTAGTACATAATCAGCGTATTTTTTAATCTTTTTTTGGTTAATCTGACCAAGTTCCTCCGTGCCATCTCAACGCCCCCTGATTTTCTCTGGGTCTTTTACCACCCCCTGAAAGCCTCAAACGCCCACAAGGGGGTGTTATGGCCCACTTTGAAAACTTATGATGTAGATGAACAAAGAACGTTGATCGAAATCAGCTTTTGTTTTACAAAGGCATAAAGACCTTACTCTTGATTTGATGGAGTAGAATGCTATCTGTTCGGGTGAACTTATGCCGCCCTTAAGAGAAGGAGCAGACAGTCGGGAGCTAGCTTTGCATAGAAACCATCAGGGTCTCTTCACACGTGGTCAACTGGTCCCTGCTGTTCCACTCCTTCAAATTCTCGGAACCCACGTTCTCCTGCCTACTAGTTGACTCAACCAAAAGGATATTGGGAGAATTCTACGCTCTTCACAAACTACTACTTGTATGGAAAATGGGAAAGCTTTGTATTGCCTCATTGTATCCAGGAGTGTGAACGAATCACACTCTTTTCACCTACGGCACTCCCTTTTCCCCTAAAACACTCCTTTTTCAACCAACTTTGTGTGCACTAACTATTTTTTGTACTTGTACCCAGGAACGTCTTGAGAATTCTTGACGCCCTGCGCTCAGAGACATCTAACAACTTTTTGTGGCCCTGGGCCCCAATGTAAATGTAGGCTATAACTGTGAACTTTAAAAGTTGGCAGTTTTAGCATACATTGTAAAATACTCGTTCAAACAGTTATCTAAAACAAATAAAGGTGCATGACTCCCAAACTCACAAACCTAGGCATAAATCGTCTCGACTAACTGCCGCATTTCGATAAAAGGGGTAATGAGGGTTTATGGTTGTAGACCTATGCCTATTCATGGACAAAGGTCATCATGTAATAGCGCAGTCTCATCACTGTTGCCAATTGACTTGTAGCTTGAAAGTCCTAGTCTTCGGAAAATATGTCCGGGAATAACATTCCGACCATTCAAATCATTCAAATTATGATTTTATTGAGGATAAGCCGGGAACTAAACTAGGCTTCCACCGGGGTAGAGATCCTGGGCCCCGGCCCAGTTGGCCCAAGTCTTGATAGGTGATATTATATAGACCTGAAAATGTTTTATGTGAACTAGGAAGAGCGTTTTGTAATTCAATAAAAAATCATTATTGAGATAAATTTTATCTTCTATTTTTCAGTTGTAGACATTATTTTCCTAAGACTTTCCAGATATCTGGCTGAGCCAAAAATATATTGCCAACGGAAAAATATATTTGATTCTATTCTAAAAAAGCTTATATAATATAGTGACGATACTGTTGACATTATTTAGATATATTTAAACCAATAATCCTTTAGACTTTATTTTTTTAAAAATATTTTCTGAAAAAACAGCTTTATAATGTGAATAAGAAATAAAATTTGTTGGCGATGGATACCTTTAAAAAATATTGCTTGTATGCGTGAGATCTTTGATTTTTTAAAGTATGTTTGCACTTCTCATTCCATCATGGTTTTGTTTATTTTATTGGTTTATTAGAGGATATTTTTGCAAATATATTAGCTCTTTTAGTCAATATAGCTGTAGCGATACGTTGAAAATCGTGCATAGTTATTTGTTAGTGGTGAACGTTTAGTGGGACCTAAATATGCCTCCACAATCAAATAGAGTGAAATTCCAAACACTTATGGAATTTCTACGAGGGAGAATCGTCGGCTTTGCGTAGAAGGATTTGCCTGTAGCACAATAGAAGCTCGTGTGCAGCGGAACAGTTCCATAGCGATGCAAGTTTGAAAGCAGAGGACCGACGAGCACCGGACAACTCGAAAAACTAGGAGTGGACGACGAAAAGTGACATCCAGCATGCAATGATAGACACCTGGTCAGCATGGCAGTGAATTACTGTAAAGCTTTCTCCAGGCAGTGGGCAGCACATTGGACTACTGCAGTGTTTCTCAAACTGTGGGTCGCGCCCCCCTAAGGGGGCGCGAGCATATTGAAAATAAAAGTTTCAAAAAATTAATTTACTGGAATGAATTAAAACAAAATATTTTCTGACATAATAAAAAATACACGTTTAAACTGATGTAATTTATATATATCATCTGGCAATATTACGTCATCTCCACTTCAGGCTATCTTAATCCTATAACTAAATTTTAAAAAAACCATTTTGTTTTACTTGTGCTGTAATCCCACGATGACAGAATTTTTTCATTTCGTTCTTTTTAAACCTAAAATACTACTCTTTCAGAGAAAAACAGAACCCAGATCCAGAGAAAAAGTGTAGGAAGGTAAGAAATTCATCACTGTCATTTAGGGGAGTTGTAAATAATGTATTTCTGTTGGGTTTATTCCCTGTGAAAGAGTTTATGATATTTCGAAAAAGATTATTTAGGAAATTTACTTTTACGAGTATTTTGAAACATATAAAGCATAATGAAAAACGTTCTACACAATTCCTTTCTAAAACTAACATCCATATTTTTACATTGCATACACTTTCAACCCGAGAGTGGTCACGCGAAGCGCTGAGTAACCCCAGGCTCACGAAATCGTTAATTCCGTAAAAACTGTTAATTTGTTACCAATGACCTTGACAGTATCCTCCTATATGACAGTCTTCAGAGAAACTAAAATGTATTTGTGTCACAAAAATACCTCTTTTTTCGGAGTGGCAAACGTTTCTTTACAAAATCTTAGAAAAAGCTATGAACATAAAATAAAAATGAAAATGACTGAAAATGACATTCCTGTAGTGTTAGCGAAAAGTGACAGTGATTTGCATCCTTTAATAAGATATCGCACATTTAAATTCAGTTTTATTAGTTTTTTTCTCAAATTATCAAACAACAATTGAAAAGACTTTGAAAGTAGGTAAGTATGCTTTCTCTTAGTTAAATTATTCGCTAGAATTGTGATTTTTATCGTGTAAAATAAAAATAATTATAAAAAAAAGGATTGGGGTGATCAGTCACCCGGCGCGATCATTAACGTTAGTAAGTGCGCGCCTGCTCCCGGATTAAAACATTTTGAAGTCTTCTCGCTTTAAATATTAAAAATAACACAATTATTCTTCATCGGAATTTTACATTTTTTTTTCATTATTTAGCATTAATTCTAATTCCGTGAGGCTTAAAATTACAGTTGATTTTGCCAACGAGTTGCAGTCTATAGACCGATAAGTTGTGCCCAGGCGTGCAGGCGTTCGCGAGAATGCTAGATGTGATGGATATGATTGAGAGTAACATAGACTATTTTTTAATGACATTTCTACTTTTGGAAATGGATGATGGGGGAAATATATCTTTAATTAAATATCATTTTGCAATCTGCTCAAATTTAAAATTAGCGAAAGTAAAAAAATAACATAATAATTTTCCTATTACTTAAAAGTAATTTGCTTAAAATATATATTATTTAAAAGTAACATATACAAAATTTAATACTTATCTTGTTAATTTGTATGGTTTATAATTAAGTTCGTATTGTAGCTTTAGCGCCGAGTTCCTTATTATTGCATTCAAAACATTATTGCTGTATAAAGGGGCGCGATAAAAATTATGATTGAAAATTGGGTCCCCCAATAGTGAAAGTTCGAAAAACACTGGTCTAGTGCTACAGGTGTATTAATGTCGGCTTCGTCAATTCGTTGATGTCTGTGGCACCGTAGACTGCGTGTAAGGATTCCTTTAAACAGGATCCCCTCATGACAAACCACTGACGGCTGCATCTGCAATGGGCTCATGAACACAGAGCCTGGCTGGTTGATTGGCAACAAGTTGTCTTTTCTGAAATATCCCTCTTTAATTTGTGAAACCATGAGAGCGGTATTCGTGTTAGACGCTATGCCGGGGAATGCTGCCTTCCAGAGTACATTATCGAACGTCATAGGGGCCGAACACCCGAAATTATGGTCTGGGTTGCTATTTCGTACAATGGATGATCTCAGCTGCTATGAATTAAGGGTAATTTGAATAGCAACAGGTACATCCATGAAGTGCTAGAACGTGAAATCATTCCCTTTCTTCAAGGTATCCCTGGGACTATCTTTCAACAGGATAATTCACGCCCACATGTTGCCAGGAATGTTCGAAACTTTTTTCCAGCCCAACACATGCAACTTCTTCCTAGGCCTGCTTATTCACCGGATATGTCACCTATTGAACATGGGTGGGATTTGGTTGGTCTGGTCTCGCTCGTAGTCCCTACAGCTTCAAAAGACGAACTTTGGATGAGAATACAAGCAATATGGAATTCTCTTCCACAAGCAGACATTCAACATCTGTTTAACTCCATGCTACGTAGTATATCATCACTAATTGCATCGCGTAGTGGCTGCCCCAAATACTAATTTCAAACACTTAATATTGTGCTTTTTTCTTTGAAAATTTATTTACTTATTTGTACCAATACAAGTCGTTTGTGGTTTACATTTTAATTATATAATTCTGATGACTCCTTCATGGTGTTGCATTTTTTACAAACAACAGTATAAAATCCTTGAGAAGGGAGAGAGATGGTAAAAACATGAGTTTAACATATAATTTTTTGGAAAATATTTTGTCTTCCACCATTTCAGGGAGATTCTGTTGCGAATGATTTAGTTACCTTAGAGACAGTTTTAAAGATACTTCTGGGCAAAATAAATACCTTTTTTTCTCCTTTTTTAAAAGTTATTTCTAAGGTTCTAATCTCTGTCATAAATCATTCTGCCGAATCCGGTTGCGGGCATGCTGAATACTTCAGTTCTCGTCTGACCACTTAAGTAAAGCATCATTGAGCGCGAGTGGTACTTAGAAGGGCGACCACCCAGAAACCCCGCGACAACAAGAGCCTATGGTGAATATTATGAGGTTTCTATTAAGCAAATTAACCATCTCATTAGGATTTCAATAAAAAGAAAATTAAATAAATAATTAGTTTTGTTTCAAAAATTTTAATTTAAATAAAAAATAGTTAAAAAGTAGTGAAAACGCTATAGAGTTTCTACAGGGTGAAGGAAACTGTTTCATTCTTGTTAGTGCCAATCAAACGCTAATAGACTATTGAAAAACGCTAATAGACTATTGAAAAACGCTATTTTATTTATATTGAAAAGATATTTTTTTTTTATATTTTTACACTCCTTATATTTTAAAAATTAACAACATTGTTCTGTTTCTTCTGCCACCTCAAAAGGGTCTTATATACGCCGATAATCCGCACAATCCATGCATGGGAAAAGGAATGAATATTATTGAAAGACACAATTTCAATGTGCAATAATTGAAGTTATTAATTGGACAAATAAAAACGGTTTCAGCTTCTCCTCGACAAAAACTACATGTGTGTATTTCTGTAAGAAAAAGTAACTTCCTCTTGAACTTGAACATGGCTGTTATAGTATTTTAATTTAATGTATTTGAAGAAACTATATTTTTGAGCTTAATCTTTGACGAAAAAAAACTGACGTTTTTTTGTCATATTTCACTGCTTCGTAGATGCATTGTGAAAAATGAATAAGCATTTTAAAGGCTTTATCGCATACAACAAAAAGTTGAGATTGCATTTTTTTCTTATGTTAATGTCATACATTCATCCATTCAAAATTATATTACGGAATATGTTTCATGCCAGAGTATATGATTCAGCGAAAAAACCTGTTATGAAGTGCTTTGATGCAATATACACCATAAAGCAGCGATTCTTAAACTGAGGTCCGTGGACCCCCGGGAGTCCACAGCGCCTTTCTAGAGGGTCTGTGATAATACATTAAGACTCATCTCATCTAATATATTAAGACTTCCCTCTTTTAAAGACTGAAGGACCTCGTGGAAAAATGGAAAGATGTGTCATTCTAAACTAGATCACTAAATAGTCTCCGTAATAAAAATATTTATGGAACATGTATTTCAATCGAGAATATCAATTCAGTTTTTTTATTGTTTGTAACTGGCATAACTATTACTAAACTTAATATTTTCCAAAAATGTATAGTAGAAACACATGCAGAGAATTAAGAACTGAATTCACAAAACGCACCAATACAATAATGATTGCATCCGTCTCGATTTCCTAATCGAATTGCGCCGTTATTATTTATTTTTGTTTGAAAAAACTAGTATTTTGTAATATTTGGATATACACTGATGTTCAAAAGTTAAGTATAATTGATAATTATGTGAATAAAGAGGAACTGTAAATCAGAATGGCGGGAAACGTGATATGCGAGTGTAAAATGGTTATAAAATAAGGAAGCAAATGAAAAGAATGATAATAATTAATTTTATTATCCAAAGTAGCAGTTTGA
This sequence comes from Trichonephila clavata, assembly GCA_019973975.1. Lineage (NCBI taxonomy): Eukaryota > Metazoa > Arthropoda > Arachnida > Araneae > Nephilidae > Trichonephila > Trichonephila clavata. Next base: position 69,569 of record BMAO01016326.1, on the reverse strand, counting down.
AAGAAAATTGAGCATAGCAAGGATTCACACTTTAAAAAAAACATTAAATAAAATACTGATGCTGCAGTTTAATAAGGCGTGTGGTCACCTCTGACAGCCAGGCACGCTACACAGAGATTTACCATACTTGCTATGAGATGATGAATGAGTTGTGGGCTCAAACGGTTCCAAGCTTCTTGGAGAGCTCTCTTCAGTTCTGTAACGGAGCTTGGTGGGTGCGAAAGGGCTGTAATTTGTCTCCCGAGCATATCCCATACATGCTCGATAGTATTTAAATCAGAGGAGTTCGCAGGCTACGACATGCGCTGGATGTTTTCCGTTTCAAGGAAGTCATCAATCAGCACCGCTCGGTGACATGGCGCATTATCATCCATGAATGTGAAGTCAGGACCGACAGCACCTCGAAACAAGCGAACATAAAGCTCAAGAACTTCGTCTCTGTACCTTTGAGCAGTCACAGACTCCGTTTTAAAGAAATGGAGGTCTGTGCTGCCGTCCATCACGATGCCTGTCCATACCATTACTCCCCTTGAAGGAAAATTATGACTTTCCGTTATGTTTCTTGGTTCAAAACGTGTTCCACGTTCTCTCCATATCGTTACCCGCCGAGAATCACTTCTCACACTAAACTGGGACTCGTCACTGAACATCACATTGGCCCATTCTCCCACACTCCAATGTTGATATTTCAAACTCCAGTTCAAACGAGCGCGTTTATGCGCAGACGTGAGGGGAATGCAAACTGCTGGTCTTCTGGCATACAGGCCAGCATGATTGAGTCTCCTGTAAACAGATTGTCTCGAAATTCATATTCCTGTGGCGACTGTGAGGACCGAACCCAGTGCTCTGGCAATACTGCCCCTCTGACGTCTCACACTTATTACCAGATATCGGTCTTGGCGAGGATTTGTGACTCTTGGTCGACCTGATACTGGTTGTCGGGTTTACATCTCCCGTTCTTTGAAACCTCTGCCACAGTCTTGAGATCACAGACTGGTCCACATTCAGAATTCGAGACACTTCGGTTTGTGATCGTGAGGATTCCAGCATTCCAACGATTCTTCCTTTCGTAAACATGTCCAATTGGCGTCTTTGTGCCATCATTCATCTTGTTCGATGGTTAAAAACGTTCCTTCGCACAGCAGTTGCACGAAACTTGTCTGAACTGCCTATGCTGCATGAATTGGTTTCTCCGCGTTCCGACATGCGCCGATGTTTCGCGCAGGACGTAGTTGACTGAAAAGCTTTGCATAAACCCAATGTTTCTTCTTTACCCAATTAATTACCGCAAGAAATTTGGAAAAATTTTACGAATATTTACTCTATGTTTTTCGCATTTTACGATTTATGCTTAACCTTTGGACACCAGTGTACATAAATAAGTAGATGTTTATTGTTTTTCCTTCTTAAAGAAAAAATGTCTTGGTTAGTATCTATAAATAACAGGACTATTGATGAATTCTTTAAATCCCTCAGACCTTTGTTGGGAGTCAGGGAGGGGTGTTCAAAATTTTGGAGGTCTGCGTTGTTAGGTTGATACATAAAAGGATGTCGTGGTGATCGAAAGTTTAAGAAACGCAACCATAAAGCATCATACGTTTTTATACTATGAAATATATAATGAGAATTATATTCGAGGAATCAATGACCAAAAGCAGGTTGTGTTGATTTTTTTAAAGAAGTGAAGTTAGAGGAATTTTTTTAGAATTCCATCTACCAAAGAACAATGCACATAACAGTGGGAACCACAGTAGAGGTCATTGAGGTGAGCTCATTGCTGGCATTGTTTCTGTCAAATGTAGTTCAAGTGCTAAACACCTGCATTTCAGAAGGGTTGGGGCACGTTAAATCTGCCAATGCTCCAAATCCTCTCGTTGACGTAATGTAGGAATCCCGCTTAGGTATCGTTCTCGTCACTTCAAAATTACCAGATTCGTCAACAATGGCCCTCGTGTTGCTTCGCTTTTTTATTAAACTATCAATCAAGAAAGCAAGCAAAGAAATTAGAATTTCTGTACATTAAATGTAACAATCAAATTTTGTAAAATAAATAACATTGAGAGTTATATTCACGTCTTACAAAAGCTATTGGCTACCTAGCAATTTGGAACCATATTCAAATGACGAGGACGACACCTGATTTGGAATCTCCATCGTCCTAACTTCCCCACCACACCAACGGGAGAATGTTTAAGCCTTGACATATTTAATGCGCAATGATCTCCTCTACACGGTGGGTCTTCAGAGGCATAAAGCTCGAACTCTTGGCACACCAGTCACGTGTATGTGACCTTGACCGCTAGGCTACAGCGGCCATATGAATACCTGTCGGACCGAACAAATGATATTCACTTACACTATACTTTATCCAATCGTGCAAAAAAAAAAAGAATTTCACAAAATTTACTTACAACTTATTTGAATACATATAGAGATAATAATCAAAATTATGCATTACTCGCAAAATATTTTGTCTGTCTCATGCGGAAATAAATGGACTCAAAAATAATGAACAAGTGCACACAGGAAGTAATATCCATTACTACTGATATTTTGTTTGAAGATTTGGAACTCGATATAAGCAATCAATCAAGTAGGCTATTATCTCTGTTTAACCAGTTGATCTCTATACATTTACAGAGTATCAACTGCAGCCTAGTTCTTTCTCCGAAATAAATGAATGCTTAGTAACTAATCAAATTGCTACCAAATCGTGTTTACGTTGCTCAATTTATTAATTTTATCTTTAATCATCGCTAAGACATAAAGACTTTTAATATTTATATATTTGCTTTCAAAATTGTAACTATGGAATTAAAAATCCTAGTAAATGCATTAATTTCAGTTTTAGAGTAAAGCTAATTTGTGACGGATCTATACACGTCCTTCCCCTAACCCTCTTGGGAAATCTTTGGGGCTATGAATATCAACAACCCTTTTCTGAAGAAGAAACCGTAATACCAGATTAAATCTATTACATATAGTTCAAGTTTGCTTGCTAGGAGTTAATTGGATAGAAGTGAGATAGAAGTTAGTGAGATAGAGGTTAGTGAGATAGAAGAGAGCTAGAGATATAGAAGGAGAGAAAGAGGTATAGAGGGAGAGAAAGAGATAGATAGTTATATAGAGGAAAATTGATATTTAATTGAAGTTATCAAGAGATTGAAATATTATGAAGTAGAAGATAAGAAGGCTATCTACACAGTTCAGGTATTAGTCATATTTATAGCATGTTTTGGTATTTAAATTAGTAAAGAGATTTAAGTGACTATTAGCCACATAACTATCGTGTAAATCAAATATTAAAGTAGAAGACTGATTCATAAAAAGTGGATCAATTTATTAGAAGTATTCTCCGAAAACTTCACTCTTGTCACAAAACCTCTGCTCTCTACTTGGAAAGATCTTATTTAATCTGATTAAGTGATTTGTGTTTGAGTTAATTAGTGTGCTGAATAAATAACTAGAAATTATCATGTCGAGTCATCCTTCACTTCCTCCCACACCTTTAGCTGGGTCTCAGAGCAGACAAAGGGGTGAGGCTACAAATTGAAAATAGTCTGGGCAATTTGATGCGTAAGTTCTAGATTTTACAGGAATAATCAACAATAATAAATTTTAACTAGAAAAATGATTCGACTCGAAAACACATCATTGATGTATACAAAATACTCATTTTCTACTAAAAAAATATTTCTCAAACCATAAAAACTACAGAATAATTTTTTTCGTAAATATAAAAATAAAGTATATATAATGTAGGATTTTTTTTTTTTTGGAAATTGTCAGTGAAAGAAAACATTGGAAATATTACTTGATATTAAAAGAAATTAGTTAAGCAATTGTTTAAAATTTTATTCATCTTAATGTGGAGTTTACAGTATCGTCTAAATCCCTAGATTCATTATTAATAAAAAACTTTTGTTTTTATTTTGAAAATATGTTAATTAAACATGAAAACGCAAGAAGAAGAATGAGGTTACCTTTTCATGCTATGCTTCAGTTTAATCCTGAATGTTTTTATTCATTATTTCAATATTTTCTTAAATTCACATTCTTTTTGTAAAATTTAAGTTAAAATCGAATTAATTTTTTCCAATGGATTTTATGTTACCTAATTTTTTTTCGAATTAAAATATACAAGTTCATATAAGGAAAAGGATACTAAATTGTTTAACACAATACTTTCTAAATAATAGCAGCTATATCTATATAAAGCAAGGTTAATAATATAAATTGAATCAGAACTGAAAAATTAGAACTGAGAAAATCGTATCGCATAAATGGCCACGCCTTTGTATTTCGTATCGTCAAAAATCACTTAAGACTTGAAATTGAAGAAAATCGCCGAATCACATAATTTGAAAATGAGGAATCCACGTTTCTTTTAGCGTCGGTTTTTTGTCAAGGGGGTTAACATGTTACGGGAAATACTGAGATCTCATGTAGAGATTAACAAAGCGGCCAGATTAAGTTAAGTATACAATTATTAAGGGTAATTATTTGCAAGGGAGGGCTAAAAGTTAGTAAAACTTAATTAAATCATCGTTAAACATAACTTGCTGGATTTCACGAGGCGTCTCTCGACCACATCATTACGTCTTTCATTCGTCTTCATCTCGTTTGCCACTTTATCGTCTCATTTCCTGTCGTTTCCCGCTCTAACACATTATTCAATAAATCCCAGGCCTACCTAATAAAATAACAACTTTTAGGCAAAATTGAATTTTATTTATCAAGATACTCTCCTTCAAGAGTGATACATTTAGCCCAGCGATCTTTTAATTTTTTAATACCTTTTCATAGAAAGATTTGTTTTTGCTCTCCAAATAAGCTTCATCTTCGACATTAACTTCTTCATTTGAGCCAAACCTCTTTCCTTGGAGCATTCTTTTTAGGTCTGCAAACAGCCAGTGGCCACTGGGTCCAGATCTGAACTGTATGGTGGGTGGGAAAGTAATACGAAGCGCAATTCGTTCAATTTGACCATCCTTTTCTCGGACTAATGGCACGGGGCATTGTCTTGGTGAAACAGCACCTTTTTCTTTTGCATTTCAAGACGTTTTCTCTTTATTTTTTGATTAAGTTGATCTAATAATGCCATGGAATATTCACTACTAATAGTTTCTCCATTCTCAGGGTTGTCAATTAACGAAATAAATTTAATGCACATACCATTTCTACGGAGGCTATAACCTTACCAGCTGACGTTTGAGTTTTTGGTCGCTTTGGACAAATTTCACCAGCTGCTGTCCACTCTGACGATCTTTTTGATTCAAGTGTGTAGTAATGAATCCATGTTCCATCATTGTCACATATCTACTTAATAAAACCTGTTTATTTTGCTTAAACAACTGCAAGCAGGGCTGTGAATCGTCAATACGTTGTTGTTTTTGATCGACAGTGAGCAACCCTTATTTGAGCACAGCTTTCGTATTCATAATTGATCATGCAAAATAGTGATTGCACTGCCTTTTGATATCTTCAGATACTCTGCTATCTCACACAACTTCAATTTCCGATCAGCCAAAACGATTTTATGGACTTTTTTGATGTTTTCAGGAACATCTGCAGAATTTGGGTGACCTGAGAACTTAGCGTCGTTTGTATCTGTGTGACCACGTTTTAAGTCAGCATACTATCTCTTGATCGTTGTTGGCGATGGGGCAAAGTCCGTATAACACTATTCAGTCAATTTTTTGCTTGAACAGTGCTTCTTCACATCAAAAAGCAATGCTTGACTTTTTATTATCCATGGTTTTTAAACAAACAAAAGTTACTTCACCAAAACCACTTAACTTTCAAACTAAACAAGATATTATCAGAAAATTTCGACACACATCATTTGAAAATTAATTCTACTAGGTTATGATTTGGAAAATTAGAAAGTATCGCCATTTATATGTCAGAAACGGGACTTATGTGTTATGTCTCTGTTGGTCCATGGTTCCTGTGTTATCCTCGAACCGCCTTGTCAACTAGGTCGCGCTCTCTTGGCATTACGTCCGAGTGGAATATAGGACGAATACGATAACGTGCAAATACAATCCTACATATATATATTATATATATAAATCAGTATTAATATTCAATAAAACTTATCAAAAACAAATTCATAAGAATAAGACAAAATTCTTAAGGCAATGCAAACTTTTATGATCGTTAACCTAATTGACTTGTTCAATTAGGTTAATTTTGAGTTCAATTTTGAAAAAATCTAAACTTGATCATCCAAATCTAAATAAGCGATTCTAGCCTAATAACTAAAATTGCCCTGAAAGCGTATTATGTCTCCTTCTATAAAACAAATATTAAATTGCCTCTAAATATTCAAGAACTTAAAATAACAAAATGATATATTTGCTGTAAGTGCACAAGAAGGTAAAGATTTTTCAAAATAAATATTTATTTCCAAAAATATAAAACTCCTTGGAAAAGAAAATCGATTTTTTCCTATGTGTTTAAAATTTATTCATGAATTTATCTCTTTGACTTATTTGAAAACTAGCTGAAATGCCCGTTCTTCGCACGGGTTAAGTTTTAAAAACAAATTTATCTATTGTAGCAATTATAATATTTTTAGTGAGGGTAAAACCCTGTATAAAAAGTAGTATAACCAAAAATATTTTTTTCAAATGAATGTTCACAATATAAATAATTTTAAACAAATTGCAATTTTGCCTCAAAGTAAATAATAATTTAATAGAAACATATTTTTGAATAAAAAGAGAAAAGTAACATGCTATCATTTTTTTTATTTGTAACAAAAAAGTAGTTGTAAGTTGCATTGATGACTCTGGTACATATCCTGAAATAAATCAAAATAAAAAAAATTAGCATAGATATCATAAAGCATTTTACAAAACACTATGATTCATAACACATTAGGTAGCCTGCAACTCAAAAAGAAACTAAATTACTGTGAACTAAAAACAAAAAACTATCTGAAGATAAAATAGGTTTACTTTGAATAAAAGTATAATGATTGAATTAAACAGAGGGAAAAAAATTGTTAACGAATATTTTTGCAATTCATTGAAAATAATCGGTTTTCTTTAAAAACAATTGTTAATATGCCATATTAACATAAATGTAATGTATATTCAAACAATCAATTGTAAAAAAATTTGGATTAACTGAGAAAGTGATGAAACCAAGATAGTAATAACAATAAAACAAACACCTAAACAATCAACATTTATATTGAAAACCACTATCACACGCGAATTGAACAACAAATGTGACACAGCCTTACATGAAAATACCACAATCACATGTAAAACAGCAGTTCATATAATAATAAATTGGCACAGCCTTAAACTAAAATAGTAATTATAACAGTCAAACAAACATCTAAACAATCAACACATGAATAACTGAAAACCATAAAAATGCATATTAAACTAATTTAATTTAAAATTATTGTAAAAAAAAATATTTTTGAAAACTCTTCCTTATAAACAAAACAAATCAGATAAGTAAATCACAAAATTACATCAAAAACCAAAAACAGTACAAAATTGAATGAACACATATGAAGATCAAAATGAAAATATAATAAACGTTACACAGCCTTAAAACAAAATAGAAATTTCAATATGAATACAATTGACTACATGTAAAATAAATCAGAAATTTTTTAAGCTGAAAAAGAAACGACAAAATTAAATCGGAACAAAAACAAACATGTAAACTGAACATAGAAATTTTTAAGCTAAAAAAGAAACAACAAAAATAAATTTAAACCCAGAAATAGTTCAAAATACTAACAACATAAAATATAAGCAAAACAAAAATGTTTATTAAGCTAATTTAATTTAGTTTTTGAAGAAATATAAAATAGGCTTAGCTTGAAATCCGTTGTATTCCGGCAGGAAGATGAAGTCTTTAAATAAAAAGCAACGAGTTTATCAACTTAAGTTAAAAATATTTAAAGTAGATAAAACAAAGTAAATTTTAACGAAATAAAATATTATAATAGATTTTTTCTGAAATAAAATATGTTCAAATTAAAGCTGTTTCATAAATCTTAAACTTTTGAGCGCAAGGAAAGAACAAAGACAATTCACTGTTGCCACACCTACGAAACTAAAATCCAGTTGTTAAAAAAAAAACAATTTCAAAAATGTATTTTCGAAAAGAAATCGTAAATCGACCTTAAAGAAAAAAATAAACGTATAATTACAGCACTAAATAAATATATTTATTGAAGAAATATGTAATACTCCCCAAGAAAGTCCACAAAGCATTAGTTTTTACAGAATACGTAATATGACGTCATATGCCCAAATTAACGAAAAATCGTTTAAAAATTGAATTTTAAAAAAATCGAAAGCGAATTTCAAAAAAAAAACTCTTTGAGGTTAATAGCATAGTCACCTACAGCTTCTATGTGCCAAGTTTACCAAAATTCATCTATTATAGCAATCAAAATATTTTTTAGGGAGGGTAAAACCCTGTATTAAGTAGTATAACCAAAAATTAAAAATATTTTTTTCAAATGAATGTCCACATTATAAATAATTTTAAACCAATCGCAATTTGGCCTAAAAATAAATAATTTAACAAAAACAAATATTTCAATGTAAGAGAGAAAATTAGCATGCTAAAGAGTAAATAGATATGAATGAATGCAAATATAAATAAAAATTATTAGAAATGTGATAGCAGTAGTAAGTTTCTGCTATGGGAACTATGGGTGAAATAACTTGCAAAAGATAAGCCGAAAGAAAAAATTAATGATGATAAAGTGATTCTCACTAAATGCTATCATAAATACGAAACATTAGGAAACTTTCAACTGAAAAAAAATTAAATTAGTATTATATGAGGTATGGGTGCAATGCTATCTAACATCTCTGTAATACATTTAATATAGAGTATTAAATGTAATTCAGTACTAAAAAAATTTTTATTAGTATGAACTAAAACCAAAAAATCTACCTAAAACAGATATAACAGGTCCCCATTGAAATAGCCCAGAACCAACAGTACTAAATGAAACAAATAATAAACCATGTTGCTAAAAAATTAACCATTACAAATGATATAGTTTTCTGTTCCTATGTGTCGTCTTCCTATGTGTGCCATATGCTTTGTTTCATATAATGCTGCCAATAGGTTGTGATCATACTTATTTTAACCAAATGGTCATGCTATGCAGTTGGAAGTAGGCAAGAAGTACTGCTGAAATGTACTGATATAAGCTATTAGGATGGAAGTAGGCAAGACATACCGTGAAAGTGTACTAATATTCAGGCGATGTTTTAGTTACAAGTTTTACTTACTTTGGGGCCAACTACCTTCTGTTGCCGTGATATCAACATCAGATGAATAGTAACGCAAATGCATCAGTAGATTGATAATACCAACAACATTCAAGTTAGCGAGAATAAGGAAAAGCAACCACACAAACCCAAGGCCCTTACAACTGTTTAGTACCAAAATACATACAAATGTTTTCTGCATTGTTGATCACAATCCAACCAACCTTAGAACTAAATCATTACCTGAATAACAGAGCACTTTAACGGTACACCATGTTCATTTTCAACCGTAAATAGCATGACCAGTTAGTTTGAAAAAGCTGTAAAAAAATAACAGTACACCATGTCCATTTTCAACCATAATAGCATAACCATTTTGTTTGAAAAAGATGCACAAAAATAACATCCTTTATCTATTTTGAATTTTCGGAAAAGGATAAATACGTTATAACACATCGAAAGTCAATTGTTGCCAAACGGTAAAACAAAATTTAGAAAGAACATTTTTTATGACGATTTTTTCGAAAAACAAATAAAATTCCATCACAAAGAGTAAGAAAACGAATAAATACAACCATAAATAAATATATTTACTGTAAAATGTGCTACAATCCCCCAAAAAACTGCTCGAAACATTCATTTTTGCCAAGTTGACATGTTTTATGACGTCATATCTACATTTAGCTGAAGAATCACTTAAAAATTGAAATTTAAAAAAATCTAAAGCGAATTTCAAAAAAAAAACTCTTTAAGGTTAATAGCATAAGGATCTGCAGCTTCTACGTGCCAAGTTTCACACTTCTGGGTTGCTTAATTTGGTCGGAATAGCGTAAACACACAAACTCTTTCTTTTATATATTTAGTATAGATTATGACATTAGTTTACAACCTTACATATAGTAGAAACCTTAAATATACAAATAAAAGTCTAATTTTGACGAAACTACAATAAACAGCTCAGAACAAAAAGAAAATGTCAGAAAATCTCATGCGTTAATAAAAATTCGTATTAGCCTTCGTGTTCTTACGTATTAGCATCACCGCAGCCAAACTGGTACTAAGCAAATCACACTATATCCCAACAAAATTCGACTGATTTTTGTTTCACATAATAACACAAACACAGAATCTTTGTTGTTTTGATATCAAGGAGCGATTAGCATGGCGCCAATTTGGCTGTGATGACACTTATATGTAAGTATCATAAATTCTAATTTAAATCACAATATTGGCAATCTAATAATCCCAAATAGTTTGAATGGAGTGTCATTTTCTATGGTACTTCCATATTATCGCAACCTATTGGCGACATTACATGAAATGAAGCATATGGTTGCCAATTTGGTGAGTTATTAATTAAGTTGGCAATAATACGCAAGTACCAAAAAAGGTTATTGCTTTTTACCTTTATCGGCTAATTCCATGTTTCATCGATGTTGCAAAATAGTACCAGAATGTAGCTTATAACAAAAAGAAAAGGTACTGATGTATTATTGCAACAATCACCAATTTGCAATAATATGTGAGTATGTGCAAGACACTAAAATAGAAAATATAGCATTAATTTAAATTAAAAGGTTATCAAAAACAAAAGAAAATTAAGATTATGGTACAAAACAGTTGCAAGGACCTTGGGTTTGCACATTTGCTTCTCCTTATTCTTTCTAACCTGAATGTTGGTGGTATTATCAGTCTATGGTTGTGCTTGGGTTACAAAAAATTTTTCAGATACAGCAAAAAGGTTTGAAGAGTGTAATCAAGCTTTTTTGATAATCATAGTACAGCTAAGATAAATCAGGAGCATAAAATGAAATAGAACATTTTATGGAAAGTAAATATTTTTAAAAGTGTTTACAACAATAAAAATAGTAGCTTTAGGCCTTGCAAGATGGGTAGTTGTTCCATTACGCAATCAACATACATTATTACAAACCACAAAAGGAAATAAGAAATAATTTGAACAAAAATTATACACAGTTACACAAATTCAATACGGTGGATAAACTTAACTTGATTACAATCCACCTGAGATTCATATCATGGCACAGGTTTTCGTCGCCAAAGTTAAACTTAGAACCAAATGACATCACCTGAATATTAGTAATTAGTACACTTTAATGGTACATATTACCCCATTCCATCAGCATAGAATGATTATTTAGTCTGAAAAAGTTGTATAAAAAAAACATCCTTTTTTTTAAAGAAACGAAAAAGATATAATACGTTGGTAATCAAATTCGAAAATATCTACTGTTATCAAATTAGTGTTGCCAATCGGAAAAATAAAATTTAGAAAAACATTTTTTTAAGACTATTTTTTCGAAAAACAAATCTAATTCCTCCACAAAGAGTTTAAAAAAAATGAATAAATACAACTAAAATAAATATATTTACAGTTAAATGCGCTAAAATCCCCTCCAAAACTGCTCAAAATATTAATTTTCGCAAAGTTAAGACTTGACATGGCTGATGACGTCATATCTCCATTTAGCTGAAAAATCGCATAAAAATCGAATTTTAAAAAAATCTAAAGCAAATTTCGAAAAAACCTCTTCGAGGTTAATAGCATAACGACCTATAGCTTCTACATGCCAAGTTTCATACTCCTGGGTTGCTTAATTTGGTCGGAATAGGTGAAACACACACACACACACACACAAACTCTTTCTTTTATATATTAGTATAGAAGAAAAAATAATTCATTACTTTCCAATTTTATTTGAAAAAATTTTTAGGTTTGATTAACAAAAATTGTGACGTACAAAAAGAGATAGAATATCCAATTTACTTCTAGCAATGAAAATGCGTGAAATGTGATTACACATATTGATAGAGGGGAAAAAAGGGTTTTTTTAATATTTGTGCTATGAATAAAAAATTGTATTTTTCTTTTACAACAGTTAACCTATACAAATTATGAAATGAAATAGAAGTCGTTAATTGGCGTTCAAGGGGGGTGATGCTAATTAGCTTGAAAAAAGTGCTTTGTAAATACATAAAGTCTTGCACTTTCAAAAATGAAATGAGAAATTTTTGCGGTTTGACTTTTTGATTGGAATTCCAAAGCCTCTCACTAAAAATATAACAATTATATGCAGATATTTTTCATATTTTTCTAAACACTAAGGAAATAAAACATTAATTTGCAACTATAATTTAGTAATTTTTAACAAAAAAATTCATATTTTTATAATATATTTCCCACTTTCCCGTATTTCACATCGAAGCGTTAATTGTAATATTGAAAAAATCGAACTATTTATGAATGCATTTCAATCGAAATCGATCCATTTAGAAGGTATTTCCACCCATTTAACACTAGGAATTTCAATTTCTTATAAAAGCAACAAATTTATGAGATTAAGAACCAAATTATTTCCCTTGAAGATTTTCCCAAGCAAGAAGTAAAAGAAAAATAGATATTTTCAGCATTTTTTTTTCTGCTTATTTTTATTTGACACAATCAACAATTATCATTCCTTTTGTTTTGGCAATGAAATACTTTTTCCTTCCGACGGCAACCTTGACTTTTAAATGCCGATTCTCGAATAATCTTGGCTGGAAGCATTTCCGAAAAATCGTAACATTTAATCTAGAATTATTCAGGCGTGAAAGGTAATCTGAACGATTTACAAACTTCTTGTCGATTGTGGCACTTGATGCAAAGTATAAAAACACATCCTAGGCTTAGTGTGGGTACAGTTTGTCGACCAGCTGACAATCCACAATCAACATGTTTTCCAAAGTAAGCATGGCTTTTTTTTATTTCCCAGTATACTTCACTTTTTCTTAAGGTGAATTTCTCTTACTAACATATAGCTTAAAATTTATTTATAATAAAATGAATTTCTTTTTTCTTCATTTTTATCTGCTTTAAGGGATGAACTTTTAAAATCTTTAACTCAGATTAATTCTCAAATTTTAATTAACGTAAAAAAGGATTTTAAATTTTTTTTAACTCAGATTAATTTTTAAATTTTAATTAACGTAAAAAAGGATTTTAAATTTTTTTTAACTCAGATTAATTTTTAAATTTTAATTAACGTAAAAAGAGATGGTTAAGTTTAACTTAGAAATTATTTCTATTAAAATAAACTAATCTATTATATTTTATTTTAAATATTTCAAAATCTATCTGTATTTTCCTTTCTCCTGCTAGCGCACTCCATTCTAAAATTGATTTATTCTTTAGAAATGGAATCGCCTACGCATTTATTTTATTTAAATTTTAAAAATATCTATATTGAGAAATAATATTTTTAACTAAACCAATAGCATAATCTTTTTTGCATTTTTACGTGTCGAAAAACTATATATTCCATCTTCTTTCATTTCTTTCGGATTTTAATCTTATCTTTCCCTTACCACTGATAGTTAGTTATTCGTGTTTTTAAAGTGTATATTTTAATTAATTAAAAGTTAAATTAAAATACTAGGTTACTTTTTTGTATTATATTTTTTACTAATAATATGTGACAATTTTTAAAAATACACTTTGTTTCAACTCTTAAAAGAAAACTGCATACATAATCAAATTTAAAAATAATTCGTGATTGATTATAATATTGTGAATTGTTCTGATACTTGGATATATTATTTGTTTTTCGATTATGTAATCTCAGTCAGTCTCATAAAAGTATATTAAATACTACATAAATGATATCTTTTTTTTTCAATTAATAAACCAATTTATTACTAATAAATGAAAATTAAATACTATATTAAAAAACAATATATGAGTTGCAATAATATTATACATAAATCATAAATTTATGATTTATATAATAGTGCTTAAAAATATTAATTATAATTTAAATTAATTTTAAAAATTCTAATGAAATTTATAAATTAAGATTAAAAATAACATCAAAAATTATAATAAAATGTTATCAATTAAAATTAAAAAATAATTAAAAAGTTATTATAAAAAGCTATATATTAAAAAAATTGTCTTAAGAAAATTCAATACTTCAATTTTTACCCATATTCAAAATAATCTCATTATCAATAACATTATTTATGGGTCTGTTTTTTTAGATCGTTTTCCTTGCTTTTTTCGGCATCGCCGCAGCATCCCTTATACCCGTAAGTATTGCCAGTTCATTTTCTATGGAGTAAAGTGATTTGTAAAATACCAAGAGAGTGTTACTTTAAAAAGATGCTTTTCTATTTAAATTTATTGAAATATCATACCAAAAATATATTTAAAAAATCGAACGAAACACATTGTGTTAAATGAACGTGTTAGTCGTGCAGAAAATGGAGTTTAAATGTAGTATTTTTTAAAAGAAAGCTTCATAAAGAACTCAAATCTTAGTTATAAAATCCAATTATAAATACAAATATGATTTGTTACATAGATTCTCTTGTACCAACCTTCTATTTTTATTAAAAAGTAATTTTTAACTAAGAAAACATCCAGAGAAATTTATCAAGATAAAATAAACAAGTCTTTTCTTGACCACATTGTTCAAAAAATTTCTTTTAGAAATTATTTAACTAAAACATAAAAGAAACATAGAATCCTTAAATTACAATCATGTGAAGTTTTCGTGTTATGTTGAAACCAAATAACAAATCATTCGTAACTTTTTTCACAATAATGTATTACTTCCGGCTATTAGAGTCCTAGCAGAGATTGACAATGATTATTGATTCATTTTGAGGAGTCAAAAACAAAGAAAGAAATGGGAAATATAACACTGTGAAAAAACCTGAACTGCTTATAATGTTGAAAAGTTATACATTATTGTTCTATTTTAAGTAATGCATTTTAAAAATTCGACTCTTTTTGCGCGGAATTTTAACAATTTTTTTTCAATTTATAAAGACATATTTTGGGGGAAATTTTCTAAACTGCATCGAATTAAAAACCACATTTGTTTCAAGAATCTAGATCTACGATAAAATTTCTCCATGAGTAACTAACTCATAAAGATATGTCACGATTCTGTAACCGTTGTCATGATATGCAAATTTTGGTTTGAATATCATAACAACTAATGAATGAAAAGTACGGAGCCGTACTTTCTCTTTTCTTCTTAGACTACTATTTGTTTTTGTTTTGAGTCGAAATCGAGCAGACACCATTGCATGCAATCATTTATTGTTAAATATGCTTACTCTCATTTGAGTGTTTAGAAATAGTTTTCAATTAGATGCTTCTCGCTATCTTCTGCTAGATTGCAAATAGCTTAAGCAAACAAACTTGGTATATAACATTTGAATCTTCTTTGACTATTGGGTTCTTTGCATGTATGTTCTACCTCCACTCAGGCTATTGTATTTAACACTGAACTAGACCCTCCCTGCTTAAAGTCCTCAATAGTTTTTGTTGTTGTTAAAAAGTGAGAATCAGGTCGTGTATCCTTGTCTCTTAATAATGGACAGGGGTTCAAAATTATTGCAACAAATAGCCTGTAAATGACTCTAGGGAACAATTTTAATTCAGGATGCACAAAAACCACAAACAGTTGTTACTCTTTCTTCTCGGGATTTTAAATAATTAGCAGGTATTTAATTATACATAAAAGGAGTTGTATTAACCTGCAAATGCAACATCAATACATTATAATTTTTAAACTGCCTTTAATGGAAAACAAATTCAAAATAATTGAAGCAATTTAAAAACATTTCAGTTGCATGTACCAGTACATCACGTAGAACACCATGCTCCCCAGCCCTATGCTTTCGGATACAGCGTAAAGGACCACCACAGTGAACAGCACCGAGAGGAGGCCGGAGACGGACACGGAGTCAAGGGAAGCTACGGATTCACCGATGCCCGAGGAATCCGCCGACAGGTCAACTACGTCGCCGACCACGGTGGCTTCAGGGCTCAGGTCAAGACCAACGAACCCGGAACCGCCAACCAGAACCCCGCCGCCGTTCACTTGATCTCCGACGCTCCCTACGCTCACGCTGCTTATCCCGCTCACGGATATGAAGTTGTCCCAGTGGTTAAAACCGTAGTTGTTGATGCCCATCCCGGATACGGACACGCAGCTCCTTTGGCCGGACATCATGGATATGTAGCTCCTTTGGCCGCTGTTCCCGTCGGACACGATTATGGTCTGACCAGTGCACTTTTGGGAGGATTGGGATACCCCAGATACGGATTCTAAGCTGAGGCATGAAAACTGGCTTGTAAATTGTTTGTTTTGTTTAAATAAATGTTGCACTGCATCATATGTTTCTGTCGTTAAATTACAACAAACTTTGCAGAGTTTGAATAGCATAGTAAAATTACACAAAATTATAAAAAGAGCCTTGTTTTTATTTTAATCATACGGTATAAATATTAGAAGATATTTTAAGACTGACTGTGCTCAAATATAAGTTAAAAGTCTTTTACAATGTACAGTGGTCGTCAAAAGTTTTCGTACACTTACAATTTTCTACAAAATTGAATGTTTTCCACTAATAAAAATTAATATATTGCCATTGTAACTTTTTATCACAATTGCAACTTGTTCTTATTAGAATAACATAGGGAACTTTTTAAAAATATAGCTTAACTATTATTTTGAAAAATTAATGATAAAAAAACTACTAAAAAGTTATGCTACAAGAGTTGTCATGTGTGTCTATTCCTACTTCCCTCTAATCCCCCTTGTCTACTCTCGGACCCAGTTAGATATGTGGGGAGAACTGAATAATCAGTCGACATGATTCACTCTAATTATTTTATTTTCACATAATATCAAGCAAGCACAATAATAATCCAATTAAGATTGTTGATCAAAACTAAGAGCTCGAAGGGGAGACCACATAGCCTGGGGATAATGTTTATGGACCCTCAACTGATTTCTATGATAACCTATACAAGCTCAATTTCAACTTCGCCGCCGCACTACAAGTTATCCTCTAACTTCTATTTAAATAATGCTTACAATACCTGTACTCTTGTTAAGTCTAAGTCCTACTGTTGAGGCCTTGAACGCTTATACTAGATGGGATGAAATCTGATCCGTGGATCCTCACTGGAAAATCTTCACTACACACCTTTATAAACTTAAATCCGTACTGCAATAACTCACGATCCTCCCCTCACTAACTCTCAAAACTCGCGAATACAGAATTTATATAATAAACTTAATTTGCATAATCACGTTTTCTTACCTTCGGTGAAAGTTGGTTGAGTAAAACATTTCTCTAAAAGAGTCCTCGAGGAGTTAGTGGAAGGAACCGTATAGATCCGTCATAAAGTCTTCATTCACTTAAAAAAAAAAGTTTAAATATAGTTTTTAATTTTGTATTTATTTCTTAAGATATAAGATATATTTTAGCTTTCCCAACAACTTATAAGCGTCTAGGTATATATTTCATCAATTGTTCTTAATTTCTGCATCGATGTTTCTTCTTTTTTTTGTGGTTATTGTTTTTACTTCACAATTGGTTTTTATTTATCCTGTTTTTTTTTAATTTAAATTCTCTTCAAATATGTTTTACTGGGATTAAATCGGATCATTGAGTAGGTGTTTTTAGAATTTGAAGATAGATGCACCAGTGACGTGCGTTGAGAGAAACTCGCTTGGAGTCATTTTATTGTTAAAAAATGAAATCATCTCCAATACCCAAATTTTAGGCGAATAATTTCAAATTGGCTTTTTTTTTAATATTTAAATGAAGCTCATATCTAAATACCATCAAAAAATATAAAATTACCTAATCCTGAAGCCAATTTACACCCTCCACTCAAGAACATCTTACACCTCCATGCTTCACTATTCTAACTAAATTCTTAGAATTAAGTTTCAGAGAATACAACTTTGACAGCAGGTTGGTTAGGATGATAGAAAACTCAAATATTTTGGTTCCGATGGGTGTATAATATTTTGGAGAAGAAAAAATGAGGAATCCCTCAAGAATTTAGTTGAAACGGTGTAGCATGGAGGTGTTCTTCAAGGGAGCGTAAATCGGCTTCAGGATTGAATAATTTGGTATTTTTTATGGTATTTAGAATTTTAGGCTTTATTTTGATATTTTAAAGTAAAATTTGAAATTATGAACCAAAATTTGGATATTAGAAACAAGTTCGTTTTTTAACAAAATAATGAGTGTGCTGCTCTCAACGTACGCCTCTGGTATCTCTGTGTGGCCGCGGTTTGCCAAGTGGTCAAGGAATCGGATCATGGCTGGCATGTCATAAGTTCGAGCCCACTACCACTGAAGACCAGCCGTGTAGGGGAGCGATGCACGTTAAATCTGTCAAGAGTTCAAACGTCCTCCCATTGGTATGTTGTGGTAGTTAGGAGAGAGGGCTACCAGCTCAGGTGTCGTCATCGTCCCTTGACCATGGTTCAAAATTACGAAGTTCGTCGCGAAAAGCCCTCGTGTAGCTGAACAGTGTGATGTTAATATTCACTCACTCACTGGTAACTCTGTAACTGTCCCGACATTCTGAAAACACCTCCTCAATCACCTGATTTAATCCCAGTAAAACATATTTGGAGAGAATTTTAATTTAAAATAAGAAAACATGACGCATAAAAATAAAATATGAAACTCACTACTAATGCCACCTATCTGATGCTTTTCAGATCGAAGGCTACGAAATTCATTACAGCAAAAGCCTAGATGTACACCTGTCGTTATCCGTAACTTTGAACACCATTCAGATGACAGAATGGTTTGGTTCAATTTCCCTCCAATTTTGAGGGAGAATAGGGGTGGGATATGGGAGAACTCTGGAGGTGGTCAGGGGTCTCTCATATCCCACCAACCTCACGAGAGGCATTGCGGTACGACGGCTATTTAGAGTACCCCCCTGCCGCACTGGCCCTCTTCCTTTACAGACATCCATGCCTGCTCCGGGATTCGAACTCAGGCCCTACGGCACAGCAGTCAGTGTCACTAACCACTATACCGGATGGGTGACAAAACTACGATCATCGCAGAAGAATGGAGGACCATCGAAACAGAAATTACGAAAAACTGGTGAAATATATGACAAGATGTTTAAAAGTTGTTGCGGACGCTAGAAAATATCCTACTACTAAATTGAAAAAGACATAGAATATGTTGATTTTTTTATGTGTGCAAAGACTTTTGTAACGTAATTTTTTAGTAGTTTTTTGATTATTAACTTTTCAAAATAATAGTTATGCTATGTTTTAAAAAACGACTATGTTATTCCAATAAGAACAAGTTTTGCAGAAGTTATTTTTAAAAATTACAATTCCAATGCATTAATTTTTATTAGTCGAAAAAATTAAATTTTGAAGAAAACTGGCAAGTGTACAAACACTTTTGACGCCCACTGTATGTGACCGATTTTTCGTTTTTGTTTCGGTGGTTTAGAGTTCGAAATATAGTGCAAATACTCTATTCGAAGTAGAATAATTTTTTTATTTAAAACTAGGGCGTAACAAACAAGAACACATATTCATACATAAGAACATGCAAAAAAAGCCTATGCAATCAAAAATCTAATGAAATCGATTAGTAAGAGCAACAGTTTTTTTCCATTACGTGTAAAAAACGTGTATGAATTCTAATTATAACAGTCAACTATAAAGAATTCTCACATGTAGATTCAAGCCAAAAAGGATGCCAAAATTTTTAACAAAATTTATAAAACCAAACGAATAAATATCAGTAAATAAAATAATCAATAAGAAAGATAAAAGCTATATATAAACTATTATAATCAAACAAACGATAATGGTATGAACAATAGGATAATTTCCAACGTTAATATATAGATATATATGGTGTCCAGCCTTAATGTGACCCAATAGCTAATTTCCGAACCGTTCGGTTTATAGATGTGCACTTCCAATTTGAAAAATGTTTTTAAAAAGGTAAAGAATGTTTTTACGTGCGTTTCGAACCAAAAAACCTGTTGTGAAAAAAATTACAAAAATTAAATTTTTATATGGTCCCCAGTTCCTATCACTTATATTTAGGAAAAGATACAGTACACAAAAACCAAGTAAACACAAAAAGTTTCATTTTATTACGATAAAAACTGACCGAGTTATGCCTACTTAAATTTGAAGCATCCGAGATACTCAGAAAAGGGGGCTGTATATAAATTGAGTTTAGAGAACAGTAATTCGTTATCTACAGAAAGAGCAAAAGAAAAGCATCATAGTAATATTATAACATCGTAGTATACATCATAGATTGACAATTTGTATTGCTGTATGGCAAACAATAAAAATTCAATTAAAGAAATACAACTTGTACTGAAATGATTAAAACAGCTAGTTTTAACAAATAGCAGCAAAATAATACAGGATTTGCCATTCAAATTATAGCATAAAATGAAATGATGTGTAAATCATGAATCATTCATTACATCAGAATGACCAAATTAATTTAAATAATGGTGAAGGCACGACTAGTGGCATGAGACAAGGAAACACCTCTATGACAACTCCCAGTATTATACAAGCGTTGAACAGCACGGGCAATTGTACAATAAGATGAATGTCTTCTAGTGGGAAATTCAATGGCATAAAGTCTTGTCCGCTCTCTCTTATTTCGATTACACTGCTCATAAAACAGTACCATTTCGCAGTATTCTTCATATCTATACATTTCGCTCTTCCGTACTAGAATTCGTAATATTAGAATACGACTGTATGCAATTGTAAGCGACTACACAACAGATTTTTAACGTTCGTCATGATCAGCAAAAACGCAGCAAATCAGACTGAAGCCGCAGCTTATAAGTCTATTTTTTGGAACTGCTTTTAAAATGATTTCTTCGTCCAAATTATTTTACTTTTTATATGTTTTACACGTACACAGAATAAATTTTATTTCTTAAGTACTTAATTATTGTATTATTAACGTATGCTTTTAAATTTAAAAACGATTTACATAAAAGTGACGTGCAAGAGCGAATGTTTCCTGGCAGAGTTCCAACTAATTTCACATTGGAGACGGCCCCTTATTAGCTTCTTGAAAATTGTGGAGAAAATGGTTAAAATATACGGTTTTCAAAGTTCCATAACTCGGCCAGTTTTTATCGTAATAAAATCAAACTTTTTGTGTTTACTTGGTTTTTGTGTACTGCTTCTTTTCCTAAATATGATATGACCTGGGAACCGTATAAAAAATTAATCTTTTTAATTTTTTTCTAAATGGGTTTTTTGGTTCGAAAAACACGTAAAAACATTCTTTACCTTTTTTAAAAGATTTTTCAAATTGGAAGTGCATATCTATACCGAAAGGTTCGGGAACTAGCTATTGGGTCACATTAAGGCTGGACTCCCTGTGTATATTAAAAATAATTTCAAAAAACTTATTTCATCTTTACATGTATGACATATTTTGATTTATATTGAAATCTAGAGAGTTCAGGTGGCATGTAAAGAGTCATAGTAAACTGTCATTTAGTGCGACTTATCGCTGTTTCTAATTACTTTTCCCGCGTATGATTTTAAAGAAGTAAAATAACGTGCATTTTAGATTATTTTTAGCATTCACCTAAATCAGGGGTCGGTGAAACATGGCTTTTTGTATAGATGGTTGCAGCTCTTTACACTTCTAGCTATATGAATTATTAAAAAATTAACTATAGTTACTAAAAATTGTTTTCTTTTCATTTTGGCCCTTATAACTATCAATTGAAAATATTCTACTTATTTGCATATAAAATAAACACTTGACTTGCTTACATTTATACACCCAACTCTTTTTTTATACACGGTAGATACGTTCCCTGAAAACCATGCAAAAAAATCACTTAAAAAAACTCATGCGACGTATGACAAATTTGAGGATATGTTCCATAACTTTAAAAAATCGTGTTAGATGTCTTTAAATATTTTTCTGTAAAACCGTGCACACACATACACACAAAAAGTAATTATAAAATCCGTTTTACATATTTATAAAACAAAAACAATTAATTTTTATTACAAAAGAAACTTAAATTAGTGTACAGTGAAAACATTCAGTCTATAAATATGTGACGGATCTATACGCGGCTCTAACTAACACCTTGGGGATTCTTTAAGGGAAATAATTATTTCAACCAACTTTTACCGAAGGTAAGAAAACGTGATTATGTAAATTAAGTTTATTATATAAATTCTGTATTCGCGAGTGTTGAGAGTTAGTGAAGAGAGAATCTTAGATTATTAAAGTGAGAATTAAAGATTACCAAAGTGAGAATTGCTCGGATTTGAGGTTATCAGGCCAACTATTAGTTTCAAGGCCTCATCTATAGGATTTTTGAATTATAATAGTTCAGGTATTGTGCTTTTTATTTAAATAGAAGTTAGACAGTAAATTGTTAGTGCGCGTCCGAGTTAAAAACGAGCTTGTATAGGTTATCGTAGAAATTAGTTGAATGTCCGTAAATATTATCCCCATGCTGACTGGTCTCATCTTCGCGCTCTAGTTATTGATCAAAACTATCTTAATTGGATTATTATTGTGTCTGTGTTGAATACTGTGACAATAAAACAATTTTAGTGAATCATGTCGTCTGATCAATTAGTTCCTCCCACACACATCTAGCTGGATCCGAGAGAAGACAAGAGGGGTCCGAGGGAAGTAGGCATAGTCCCTCATTACAAATACATACAACATATAAAAATTCAAACTGAAAATAGGAATAAAACTTCTAACGAACAACTACTCATTGCTACTGGATAACAAGCATGCACGCTTATTATGAAATGGATCAAAAATGTTTTCATCAGTAGATGTGTGAGATATGTCTAGCACAACTGTCGGTTTTGGTTCAAGTGAAGAATTTCGTTCGTTATTATTGACCTCCGTTTTATTTACTTTTTTCTGTTACAAGGGTCAAGTTCCTTACATCATTCTCGACATCCTGCTACACAAAACTTACGATTACGTTGAAATTATAATGCACGCTCTATGTCAGGATCACGACAAGTAAGAAAATGTTGTCCCATTTTTGGAGCAAATTTCAAGCCCTCGCGAATTAAATCAGCTGTTAGTATCTGAACTTCACCTTTTTGACTTTGTTATGTTTTAAATAGACTTCTTTACAATCATAAACTGTCATAAATTTGATCAAACCGTCCTCATCCAAAGATCACGAATTCCCAATTTTTTGAACCCGTCTTAGAACAAACAATTCGTGCAAAAATTGGGAATTTCGTATATCATGTTATTTCAAAATCTTGCAAACAAAGACCGCGTAAAAAGAGTTGGGTCTATATTAAATATTTCTTTATTGATAAGTGTATTGAAAATCAGTGAAAATATTAAAATTAGTTCTAACGCAACAAAAGTCTAATTTATTGGTAGAAATGACGCCATTGGAAGATTTTTAAGTGATTCCCAGCAATGTTTGCTTATTTATATACATGAGTTAGGGATTAAATTTTAAGAAGAGATATAAACATAAACCTTTCATTGGTGACAGTCTGTATTTTGTGACATGTCTACGGTTCACAAAAAGAGAGATGAAATCACTTTCATATGCAGGAACAATCGAAATTAATTTTAATCATTAACGTAAACATGAAGATTCTAACGGTATAATACATTGGAACATTAGGAATCTTTATTCCAACAATAATATTGTGTCACATTGTTTGCTCTAGCATAGAGACACAGAAAAAAGAACTCTCTTCGAAAGTTTCTAGTTTTTGCAGGAATAGAGAAAATAATACTTTGTATTTTTTAAAAAAAAAAAGAAACGAGCCTTTCAGTAGTCGCATACGATGTGTAACATCTGACATGTTTTCGTGGTAAATTCGCAATAGCAACTTAAATCCTGAAATAAAATGAATCGAGTATGATTGGAAATAATTATATCTTTAAAGAGAGAAAATGTTATTTAATTAACACAAGGAGTAATGCAGCTTTTTATCAAAAATAATTATTCTTGTTCAATTTGGGGAAGAGTGGTAATGATAATTTATAATAACTAAAATACGACACATGTACTTGTGATTTCAAAGTATTTAAAAACCGTTGACACAAATAGCGTCAATAACAATACCACTGTTAGTTGTCGAAACATTTCGAATGGTGTTCATTTCGAGCTTGAGTTCATCATTTAAAAAAGCTATGAGGGGCTCGGCTTCTAGCAAACTGAAGTTAACTTTAAAATCACCACTCAAAGTCATCGAAAGCGAGTGATAGTTTTTTTTTTAAAAAAAAAGAGCAGAACCACCTTTGGTATATGGTAAAAGTAAAAAATGCAGAGAAAATCTTTAATTTTTTGAACCGTTTGATTCGGAGAAATGTATACGACCATCGAAATCAATGCTTCTTCATTTTCAAATAAGGATTCTGCCACACATATGTCCCCAATATCTTGACTAACAATACCCAGTCCACTTGTTTGACAATGAGTAATATCCATATGTCGAACCACACACAACATGTGAGTTGTTCTGTTTACGATAGATCTCAACACCAGCTGCTCTGTGGCCCGGTCGTTTAAATTGTACGCAGCAATCGAAGTCAAGTATCGAAACACGTTCGTCATTGTCTAACCACGTCTCTGCCTACAGGACTTAGCTTCTTCTCTGATCCTAAAGTGAGAAAACAAAACAAAAACAAAGATCCCGTGGCCTAGACCACAGGCGGAGGGGGGAGCCCCTCCCGAATGAAGGAGAAAAAACAGAGCTTCACTGAAGGGTAGCGAAGAGACACCACCAAATGCGCTGATTGGTCAAATGAAATAGCGCTCACTTCCCCAACTTCCTGTTAAGCATTTCAGTCCCTTTTCACGAAATCACTCCCATAAATCTCCAGAAATCGAGAGGAAAGATGTTACACATAAAAAAGCTTTCTTTAAATATTATAAAATAAAATACTAATTTGAGTGCAACATTCTTGATCGCAACTGGCAAAGGAAACTCCTCTTCCTCTCCTGTGCACGCGTATGTGGCTCTCTGTATAAATGGATCTTCAATATTTGTGACCCATTTTCAATCATAATTTTCATCGTTCCCCCTTCCCTCCTTCATACAATAGCAATGTTTTGAATTCAGTAATAATATACTTTGACGCTAAAGCTGCAATGCAACTTTAATTATAAACCGTACAAATTAACAAGATAAGTGTTAATTGTTGAATATTTTATATATGACAAGCCCATGGAGTCACTGTGTGACGGATCTATACGGTCTTTAACTATAACCTCTATTTTTTTTAAAATAATTTATTTATTTCAACCAATCTTCGCCGAGAGCCAGGCGTGATTTATGTAAATAAGATATCTATATATATAAAGGAGAAAAGCGACTCACTGACTGACTGACTAATCACGATATCTCCGGAACTATTCAACTTACAGACTTGAAATTTGGTAGACATGTTCCTTTCATGGAGTAGAGATCTGCTAAGAACGGATTTTGCGAAATTCGAACAGCAAGGGGCGTTACGGGGGTTGAGGGGCATTATAAATAATTGTTTCCATTTTTAAACTACTCAACGTACAATCTTGAAATTTGGTATGCAGATTCCTGTCATAGAGTAGAGATCCGCTACAAAATGAGTTTGGTGAAAATCGACCCCCAAGTGACATTGCGGAGGCTTAGAGGGTGTTATAGATAAATATATCCATTTTTAAACTATTAGACTCACAGTCTTTAAATTTGATAAATAGATATCTTTCATAGAGTAGAGGTCAGATACAAGATGGTTTTTGGAAAAGTAACCCCTAAGTGGCATTGCGGGGCGTTAAGGGGCGTAATAGATAAATATTTTCGTTTTTAAACTACTTGACCAACCTGCATGAAAATTGGTAGACATGTTTCTTTCATGGGGGGTTAAGGGGAGATATAAATAATTATTCCGATTTTTAAAGTATTAGGTGCACAGTCTTGAAATTTGGTAAACAAATTCCTCTCATAGAATAGAGATACTCCACAAAATGCGTTTCGTGAAAATAGACCCCCAAGTGTCGTAAGGGGTGTATATTTTTCAATAATCGAATTCTTAATGCAGGACATAAATATCAATAATTTATACATATATATAACCAGTAAAAATTTATAAAATATCATGAAATACCCAGCGAAGCGGGCGGGTAACAGCTAGTATTATATAAATTCGGTTTTCACGAGTTAAGGAGAAGTGAAGTGATAGGAGAGTGAAGTTAAGTGAATTAAAGATCGAGACGTCAGCACGACGAAGTTGTTGACAATTGTAGATAGCTTGTTACGTGTGGAGGTACGCGAGGAGAAGCGGTTGAATATAGGAAAATCTTTATTACAGAGCGTGGATTCTTCACCCCTTCTTCCAGTCATTAAAAAGGCAGAAATCATCACGAAGGAACAGCCGATGTAAAATATAAGGTCAGTGATTTTATTTAAGATACTGCGAATATTCATACGTGGCGTAGCTGTACTTGTGCTCGTTTAAGCTTTCCTAGATTCAGTTGATATTCTGAATAGTCCGCTAGTAGTGTGATTCCCCGTTTCGTACTCCACTCATATTTGTTTTTCTTAATTGAATTGTGTGTATCTAAACTTAATTGCTGATAAGAATCTATAAATCTTTGATTTGCAATTATGTCTTTTGATCATTTAAGTTCGCCTACACATCCAGTAGTATTTTCAGATAGACAGGGAGACAGTAGTGTAAGCCGGGCTTTCAGCCACGACAACTGGTAATTATTAAACTTGTTCTTAACTTAGTATTGTTAAAATAATTATCAAATACATTGTACAGTAATGATACATTTATAAGTGTATTATATTAGTGTAAATTGTATTCTATTTTTTGTTATGTCAATTGAATTTTGTTTTGATTCCTTTCAGTAAATAAATATTTTTTAAATAATTTTTTGTTTTTGACTTTTGGATATGCTCGCGTCTCCCACCTAGAATTAAATGCCCCCCTAATTTGAGAAACTCTACTTTATGTCAATGGCTCTTTTATACCTCAGTTATCTTGTTTTCCTTTCAACTTGGCTCTCCTCTCCCAATTTTGCAGCGACCACTGACCTAAAGGAATGTTTAGTTCCTTTAAAAAATAAAAATAAATAAAAAATTCCTTACTTTTACAAAAACTTATAACTACAATTCTCAACTTTTACCAAGTTAATTCTATTCCGAAATACTGAGTTAGTGTAAAAATGTAATACAAAGCCCCCCCCCCCTCCTCCTCCTCCTCCACGCTTTTACCACAATGACATTAATTTTCTCGTTATCATTTTATTCTTATAATAAGAATTACTTTTTACTTTTTAGTTTGATTAACCATGAAAGCGTGTTTTTTAGTTTTTTTAAACTATATATATATTTTTTTCATTTTTAGCTGTTCTATCTACAATAAAAGAGAGTATTTTTTAGTTTTTTAAATTATCATTTATTTATTAATGAATTAATCTTTTTTTTCTAATGGGGCTGCGTATTTATTATTTTTAACCTTTGCAGATCTAGTTCTCCAGAAGTTGGTATCACTTTTTAGTGCAGCACTGTATAGGCGATACCAACTGCCGCAAGTAATTTTGACGCCCAGTTTCCTCCCCAGATGGAGGCACCTGTGCTCTGACGAGGTGAAATTGAACTTAGGAACTTAATTTTGCCGAGAGCAACCCAAGCCAAACGAGCACTTCAAGGGATTTTTTACATGCCGCATAATCATACGATATGGCCGCTGTCAATTTTCTGCATCATGAAAATCCACCGACTTGGGCCGGGGTCGAGCTCGCAACCTTAGGTGTAGAAGACCAGCGACAAACCAACTACGCCACCCAGTCAGCAAAGAATTAATCTTAAATGTGTCATTTTTAGAACCTGTTATACCCCTTGGCGTTTCCGCTTTAGGGTTGTAACAATCTTTTAGTCACCAAATCTGGAAATGGGATCTGAAATTAGTCGCCAAACCTGGAAAAAAGGAAATTGTTAATCCTCATGATCTTGATCAGGACAATTGAACAAAAAAAAATTTTATTGTATTGTCATCGGATCTTGATAAGTGTTCAAAATTTCGAATTAATCTGACCTTTAAAAGGGGGTAAAAATCGAGCTCAAAGATTCCGCTACACACAAGTGAATTTTATAAAAGCGTGTTAAAAAGAGGGAGTGATGTGTATGACAGGAGAGAGTACGAGAATAAAACTTGTGAGGATGTTATGAGGCGCGACATAGTTTTCAGCATAATCACAAAAAAATATCTACTCGAATCTAAGCCGCCATCAATTCTAAGCCGCACCCCCAATTCTCTGAAAGTTTTTGAGAAAAAATAAAAAGTTGCGTAAAAAGTTCATCAATATCCGATACTTTAGAAAAGTTTTTTAAAGTTTATAATGAGATAATATGAATAAATAATTAATTTATTTTACCGGTATTAAAAACTCTTACAAATACATGCTTCAACTTATAATTACTCTAACAGTCAGTATCATGTTTCAAAAGTGATTCTTCACTCCCATTGTCACAGCTGACTTCGAAATGGACGCTGGCATCGCCCTTTACCCATACGATGTAGATTTTGGTGCCATCCAATGTATTTGCTATACAACATTTTTTTTTCACAGAGTGTATTATAGAAAAATGTTAAGGAATTATTAAAGACTCTTGAATACTGATTAGCAACAATTATGTGATTCTCTTAAAGCCATTGAGTTTCATTCGGGTCAAATTTTTAGTGACCGCTGCTATGTTCCCGTTTCTTTCTGCATATGAAATTGCCTCCATTTTCATTCGTGTGTCATAGTGAACTCGTCTGGATGCGATTACCGACATCTCTTTAATGTTTAGGTGATTAAACAAATTCCTTTAATACGAGCAGCAACGATGTTTAGAATAGACTGAATATTGGAGATAAACTAGGGAATGTGATAAGTCATCGATGAAAGTGGCCAGAATGGACGGCTACATTTTTTCCTTTTGAAAGAGGTGGAAACCAAATTTCCCGTCCAAAAAATGTTTTGCCTTCGATTCTAAGCCGTACCCGATTTTCAGTAGCATTAGCACACTGGAAAAATAGTGCGGCTTAGGCTTAAGTAAATACGGTATGTCATTAGTTAAGAAAGCGTAGAAGTTATTTTAGATAACGATATAAACAATAACTTTCTGCGTCTTACGGAAAGTTTATAAATAATTTTTAATGCAACAATAAGTAAATTAAAAATATAAGCCAAAATAAGATGTAAAATATTTTTTTTCTTTTTACAAAAAAAGTAATTTCAATCTTTGTAATCCCGAATTCTTTAACTCAATTTAAATTTTGTAAAGGTTAATGGATAGGAACAAAAAATGCTAGCAAATAAAGTAAATAAAATAACCTACACAAGTAGAATATCACAATTTTTAACTGTTTTGAATCACATATTCTTTTTTTCTTTCTTTATATACTTTATTATTATCTAAATCAGCTATGAGATCATTTTTCATGCATCCTCATAAGTATTAATTTTAGTTTCACTGTTTAATATATTGTGAGAAACTATATAAATCCAAATTCTACGACAATAATTTTTCGGATTTATAAATGAAAGCTAACGTAACGCGTGCACTCCGAAGAAAGTGCTGAATGAGAGAGAGAGAAATTTATTTTTTCACGCTGCCTCCGTTCGTCACTGTGCCACGGTAGCTTATTGAATATGGTCATGAGCTCGTGCCCGAAGTGCCGCAGGTTCGAGTCCTGGTGACACTAAAGACACGTCGTGTAGGGAGGACTGATGCACGTTAAATCTGATGAAGCTCAATGTCCTTCTGTTAGTGTGGTGTATTAGTTAGGAGAGGGAGGGTTTGACTGAGGTTCAGAATTTCGAAATCCGTAGCCCTTGTGTTGCTTTATAGTATGACGTTAAAGTACGAGGGTAAGTTGGAAAATAAGTGTCCCCTGTCGACTGTGGTCAGAGTTGCTTGTGAAAGTCAAAACATAAAATGAGACATTAAAGATAAGATATAACTTTATTTTTCTACATAAGTACCAAGTACAATGAGACATTTATCATACCGCTGAATGAGCTTCAAAATCCACTCCGGAAAAACTCAGGGCTATACATACGGTAGAAGCGTTATATGGTTATGGGCAAACGACGAAGCAGCAGGTGAAAGCGCAAGACACCGATACATCATTGGGTAGAGGGCGGCAGCGATCAAGCAGATGGATTCGGAAAAAGTGGCCTTCTCAGATCTGGATGACAATGCGAGATCACACTCGGCTACGGTAATGCAAAACCATATTGCAACACTTGGTTGGGAGTGCCTATACCATCCCCCATACAGTTCTGATCTCACACTAAGTGACTTTCATCTATTTCCGGCTTTGAAGAAGAATCTCGCAAAAGGAAGTTGGAAGCAACTCAGATGTCAAACAAGCCACTAAACGCTTTTCCCGTATGCAAAGCCCTAAGTTTTTCCTGGAGTACTTTTTGGAGCTTATCAAACGATACGAAAAATGTCTCAATGTACTGGTACTTATGCGAAAAAATAAAGTTATGTCTTGTCTTTATTATCTCATTATGTTTTTTGACTTTCATACACAACTCTGACCACAATCGACAGGAAAACTTATTTTCCAACTCATCCTCGTAACTTTCTCTCACTATCCGTTCATTACTGAAAGCGAAGCCTAATAGATTTTAATTTATACTTGTTGGAGTTTTTAACTAAAGTGATCAATGAATTCAAAATTTAGAGTTGCAGTAATAAAGCAAAATTATCGGAATACCAAAAAACAGCAAAAGAAGTAAAAGTGTTACTAAACTAATGCTCTAGTCGCTCTTACTAACCTGGAGTCATTTTGACACACACCTGACTGCACACGAAAACTACTCGGCACAATCTTCAATGAAAGAAAAAGCAATCACTGAAGCATGTAGGTTTGTCGCATGTTCCGAATGAAGAACAGGGAAAAGAAGTACGCTGTGTATTATTCGAAATGCAAATGAAATCACAACCATTCACAGAAATAAGCTTTAGTTGTAATAATTCCTTAAGAATGAATAACAAAATGCGCATGACTAAAAAACGCGAAACAAACAGCATTTGTACATTGTTATACATTTAGCGCATGAGAAGATAAAAAAAAACAGTCTATGAATGAGAGAGTTCAGTGTTACACTGTCCTATCTTTTTTTACTCTTTTCGCATTTTATTGAAAGCCTTGAATAAATGCCACTACTATTGTCCATTATCATTACCCCAGGAAGAAGTATTCGATAATTTTATTTTCTATAAATATCCTTTGCATCGTAGTCCTTTAGTAAAAGCATCTTTTCGTTTTAAAAAAATGAAAGATCAAAAACTCTTTTTTTTAAACTATTGTTGCAATATTTTGAATCAAACGACCTTTCCGTCAACAATGAACTCTTGAAACCTTCTTTAATTATATAGTGTTGCTTTTTCACAGGAAATGTTTTTAATATTTTTGAAGGAAGTCTCCGGAATTTCTTTCTGCGCTTTTTCTTATTCTTTGCACAATTGTCTGAAAGAACTCAAGAATTTCATAAATAGAAGAAGAAAATCCAAAAATAAAATGCCTCAAGTACAGTCAGACCTCTATTTAATGAAATTGCTAAATTCCGAAAAGAAATTCGTTGAATAGGGATTCATATTTTAATGTACTTTTGGAAACACATAAAACAAATTTTAAATTCTTGAACGCTATATATTATTAAAAAAGTAATTATTCTCCACATTTTTTTTCATAAATTAATATCTATTTATTTTATAAATCTTACCCATCAAAAAGAAATATGCAAGGAAAACAACTAAATAAACATTGTGCGGAGTACACTGTATTTTCAACTTTCAAAAATAATTTTTATATTAAAATTAATTAATTTTAAAAACATTTTCTAATTTAAAGCATAGAAGTAATTTTAAAAATACATTATTTTATAACCAGAAATTTTAAGTATACATTACCACATGCGTCCCTAAATCTAATTACTGATAAAATCTGTTATTTCTATTTGAATTTTTTATTCAAAAAATTCAGGCATGCTTTAGGTGAGTTACGCACCTGGAAAAAGCAGTTCAAGGCCATTGATCACCATAAAATGTGTTAAAAGATAGAATACTTTGGAATGTTCGTAAATATTTTTAAAAGAGGGAGAAAAAAATAGAATCACAAGAGAAAATGTTTGCTAAATAGAAAATGCACTTCGCTATTTGGAGGTTATTTTGCGAAGAAAATAATAAAATGTTCTTAGTTCCAGGAAAATATTCACGAAATAGAAAAATTCGCTAAATTGAACGTAAAATGAAAGTCCGACTGTATTAACATTATTAAATTTAAGGATTATTCCTTATATTTTGTGGCCATTAAATTTATTTATGAATTTTTATTTTTTTATTCTATTAAATTGACACACACACACTTCGGTGAAAGCATTGCAAAGTATTATTGTATTTTAGTATTATTTCGCCGTTTCAAAGTACAGAAGCGTACACAGATTACTTTTATGAAACATGTTTACATTTAACAAAACACATGTAGACGAAAGCGCCAAGAGGTAATCTCAATGCTAAAAACTGCTATATTTTACTGCTTATACTGCTATATTTTAGACAACTTATTGCACGTAACAGCGAGATTTCGTTCCTATCTAAACCTACACAGACAGCAACACCCACGATCGACCCGACTTCCACAATAAGACAATCCATGTCACATTTTGTATTTTACGTACCTATCTAAAAAAAATTTATTCTAAAGTTTTTAATGTTTACTCTAATTTTTCTCTAAATATTGGAAATGGTTAAAAATATTTTGCTTTATATAAACCTTTCATAAACCCTTAATTTTGTCCACGCTCTACAGATTACTTTTGATTAACCGCGGACCCTCTCGGTAGTTCCAAGGACCCCCGGAAGTCTTGAAATGACTACCAATGGCATAGCTGAAACTAAACGTTATCATGTCGGAGGAAGGAGAGAGTAAATTTAACAGCAGCTAGTATGCAATTTCCTTATTAGGTACGATTCTATCTGCTGTCCAGAGATCACTTACCACTCATATAATCCATCCGACCAAAGTTTGGCATACTTTCATAAAAAAAATTTTATGAACTGAATCAAATACTTTTGCTATTTTATCCCAAGCCTCTTCAGAAGAATTAGCATTCACAATATGCAGGCAGATAGTTAACAACGTTAATCTTTTTTTTCTGAATATTTCTTCACCAATCATCTTCAAGTTTTACTTCAAATCCGTCTACCTACCACAAAAAATAAATCGTAGTTCATAAGGAGCAGGAAACGTAACATTTCCAGTTCTTATAATTATCACTATTTCATGTCTTAAATCTAAATAAGCCTTTTCTCCGTTGATTATTATACAATTACTTCAGAAGAAATTATATTATCCGAACATCTAAAGAATCCCGTTTAAAATTCGTATGCTGAATTATGCTCTGCTGTCATTTTATTTCCTCAGGAGCCATCCTCGTCACTTGAACGATCTTTATGTCTCCAATAGCCTTGTGTAACTTCTGAGTGCAATGCTAACACACAACCAACCATTATACCATTTTATCCATGTCGTTGAAATTCGAGGGTTAAAGTGTAGTATAGGGGGGGGGGGCTTTGGATTTGGCGACTTTTATATCGATATTATGGTGAGGCAACGAATTCATTCTGGCTTCCGGACGCCTATCGCTAAGTGAAGTAGCTTGGCGATCGATTTTGGTTGCTAAAATAAATTGACATCGCCAAAGCCCCCCCCCTATACTACACTTGAACCAAATTCGAGATTTTCAAAGTCACTTCGGTAACCTTGTGTTTATGGCCACAAACTCGTGCCGGTGTATCATGGATTCAAGCTTTTTTGCTATTGAAGACCCTCAATGTAGAGAGCCTGATTCACTTTAAATCTGTCGGAGCTTATGGTCCTTCCATTTGCGTGATGGGGTAGTTTGGAGGGGAAAGTCAACTCAGGTATCAATCTCGTCACTTGACAATGGTTCAGAATTACGAGATCCGTTGCCAATAGCCCTCATATTTATTTATAGGGTGCCTTTTATAAACACTCCCACTTGAGAGTGGAAATGTTGAAAACTAACAAAAAGGAAAAGAAAATGTATTTAACTTTTTTCCAAATTGATATTTGTGGTGTGCCAAATATAATATCATATATTTGGTGTTCAATGCAGGCCCACTTTTCCGCTTAGGCACACTAGGCACGTGCCTAGGGCGCAAAGGATTTAGGGGCACAAAAAATTCTAGAGCGTAAAAGAAAAAATTAAAATTACAGCGAACGAACCACCATCTAACGAGTCATGAGATAAGCATTTCTGCCATTAAGAGAGTAAAAACAGAAATGAGATCTACTATGGAAAATGAAAAACTTAACAGTCTGATGATGTTATGCCCTCAAAATGATACTGCGATGGAAATTGATTACAGTGATGTTAACAATGATTATGCAATAATCAAAGCTCGAAGAAAACTTTTGCTGTACTAGTACAATGCTAGTGACTCAACTAAGAATAAGGATGGGTAAATGTAAAAGATAGTAAAGCAACGAAAAAGTTGATAATTAACAAGTTGAAAACAGTCCATACAATGATGTATACTCTTTACTGTAATTGCAAAGGGTTTCATTAGTTTACTTTACTAATTTGCAA
Source organism: Trichonephila clavata (assembly GCA_019973975.1). NCBI lineage: Eukaryota > Metazoa > Arthropoda > Arachnida > Araneae > Nephilidae > Trichonephila > Trichonephila clavata. Next base: position 34,820 of record BMAO01016326.1, on the reverse strand, counting down.
AAGGGTGGGTGGTCTGTGATGATGTAATGTAAGAAATGAACAAGAGTGGCTAAACCATGCCACTATCCTTTCCTTACAGTTGCCAGTCCAGGACACGGCGGATTCATAGGAAATGGATCATGAAAGACTCTCCAAAGAGACAAGAATAAGAGAGTTAAGAAAGAATCCCTCCTGAACCAAAACTGGAAAATTTAGAACTAATGGAGAGGGGGCGCTGTGGAAATAGCGGAGGGCGAAAAGTTTGAAGTGCCTAAGGCGCCGAGGAGGTTAAAAACGGCCCTGGTTCAATGAAGTTCTAAAAGTTGTCAATCGGTAATCTGAAAATTACTAATCAGTAAGCTAACCAATTTGGAGTAAACAAACTTCTTAAATTAAAAACAAATGAGTCGATTCTCAAAAATGGTTTAAAAAATTACCACGTCCTTCTAACAATTTCGATTGTGTGAAGGCGCTTCCTCGTACACAGTATGCATTCCTCGACAAATTTTACCTATAGTCCCATTTTCTCTGCTCATAAACTGAATAACGCATTTGCTTGGACAATCTTAACCATTGCAGATGGGTGTTATATGTAGTGAAGTTGTCTCTGAAAATTCACACTTTCTGGGTGGTTTCGTCATTTCACCAGTTTGGGTATAAATTTCGTGGACAAATTATAAGTAATCTAGCCGTTACACCCTTTAACTATGTTTCATTGGACCTATCCTGATTAGCAAACATTATTTCTTATTGTTTTTTTTTTTCAAAATGCATAGTACTAATGATACACGGAGGAGAGGGAGAGATCCTTGAAAATATCTTAACTTCCAAAAACCTTAAGAAAACTTTTCTCGGCATAGCTAAGATATTACTATGTATATGTTTAATCATACTTGTTGATATAATTAATCACCATATTAAGTAAAAATACGGCTTTAGTACTAAATAATAAGTTTTTGAAAGAAAATGTTTCAATAAAAAAAAGAAACTAAAGAAACCTGATGGACTTATATCTCTGACCGTATAAGTAAGATCATGATAAAAAAAATTCATTAATTTCAGGAGACAATTTAGATAGATTTTAATAATGTCATTTTTATAGAAAAAAACTTACATTCTTTTCATTTCCTGTTTGTTTTGTTTTTTTCAAATTTGATCTCGTTTTTTGATATAAGCAACAATTCAATAATAGTTCCGAAAAATTCATTTCACACACATACACAAAAAAATACAAAGATGAATTGGTTAAGATGCACCGATGTCTAATTTTTATCAACTTATTTCTTCAACATTTATCAACTTATAACAAAATCATATATTTGTATAATTCACTTTAATTCCTACACTAATACTATAATTCACTATATTAACTATATTATACATATTATAATTAACACTATAATTTACTTCAATTTAATCTTAAAAGTTTTTTAATTTCTAATGGTCCTGACCCACGAGGACTCTTTCATGTAAATAATTAACTGTACTTAACCCGCCTAAGGGGATATAATCGTAACTTTATCACTGAAAAATTAAAACCTCAGCGTCTTTAAAGTAAGCTTAAAAAGACATAACGTAAGATATCTTTCTACCATTCACAAGATCTGTCCACGGAAGTTATGTGAATTTTGGAACTTCCAGTTGTCACTCTGCTTTAAAGCTCTCGTTTCTAAGGAAAATTCGCCTGCCGATGCTTGCTTTGTAATGTCGTTACTCTAAATGTAATTCTGTTGTTCTTTTGTATGTGTTTGTGTCGTGATTAAGTGTCATCAATATTTGTGTTTGCGTATGTGTTTAAATGAACAAAAAATTGGATTACTATTGTACGCACTAAGCCTCCTCCATTTTATCAATACGAGATTACTACATCCATTCAAGATGAAATGATATATAAGCAAACAGATAGATAGATTAGATATTTAACTGTTTTATATAAATATTTAAACAATAAAATATTCAATAGAAGTATTACATGACAGAAAAATTCCGAAAAACCGTAACATTTAGTCTAGAATTATTCAGGCGTGAAAGGTTATCTGCATGGCTTACATATTTCTTTTGTGATTTTGTCACTTGATGGAAAGTATAAAAACACATCCTCGGCTTGGTGTGGGTACAGTTTGTCTACCAGCTGACAATCCACTCTCAACATGTTTTCCAAAGTAAGCATGGCTTTTGTTCTTCAATTTACTTTACTTTTCTTAAAGAGAATTTCTCTTACTCTAATATGCAACTATTCTACTGTCATTCTCGCTAATTCAAACCTTTGATAATACGAACCTCTCTCTAATTCGAGGTATATGCTCAGCTCCTAGAAAAACTCTTGATATTTCGAGCTAAAACAATTATTTTTGGTACACTCAGATATTTCGAAGAAAACTGTTAGACCAGACAACAAAACGCGATAATTCGAATGATCTTATAAAACTCTTGACAATTCAAAATCTCACTACCCTGTAAAGTCTTATAGCAAACAGGTTGAAGCTTACATGCGTGTGTTGTATTGACTCTACTTGTCTCCCCTTTGATAAAACATAAAGTAAACCCTAAAATAAGACACATAAAGCCATAAAACAAAAACAAGATAATATTTTTTCGTTAAAAAAGCTAAATTATGTATACAGAGAGAAAGAGAGAGAGAGAGAGTAAGCATTATTTTATAATATTTGTTTTTAATAATTAAATGTACTCTTTTAATACAGGACTTTTAACTGCTGTATAATATTTAAGCTGTGTAATATTTCTACTTTTTAAAAATACTTTTAAAAAATTTTTATATGTATGAATAATTGTTGCTTTATTACATAGTTTCAAATTTAAATGTGTTAGAAAAAATTTGTTTTCGATTATTTTGGGCGTTTTTACCTACCCTTTTGATAATTCGAGCTCTTGATAATTCAAAATTTTTCATTGGACCCTTCAACTTTGAATTATCGAGAGTCAATTTTATTCTCTTAATAATATATATTTTTATATAGCATATAATGTGTGTAGATCGAATATTACAGTAAAAAATTTTACTTAAACTGAATTTCTTTTCTTCATTTTTATCTACTTTAAGTGATAAACTTTTAAAATTCAGATTAATTTTCAATTTTTAATTAACGTAAAAAGGGATTTGCAAATTATTTCTACTGTGAAATTAAGTAATCTACTTTAATTTACTTTAACTATTTCAAAACGTGTCAGCCTTTGTGTTCTTAGTTCCGTTTTAACTAATTTTCTCTGTAAAAACCAAATTTTTTAACACATATTTTTTACACATTTAATGAAAAAAATTATCATTGGTGAATAATATTTTTAAGTAAATCAAAAAATAAGAAAATCTACTGACTACTCTTTTGCGGTTAAACACAAGTCGAAAAAAAACTGAATTTTCCAATATCTTTTCTCATTCCTTTCGGATTTTAATCATTAAAATCTTACCCTTGCCACTGATAATTTTGCGTGTTTTTAAATTGCATTTTTATTAATAAAACGTTAAATTATAAAATATTTATCACTTTTTGTGTTATGTTTTTAACTAGCAATATGCGACAGTTTTGAAAGAATTTTTAGTTTCGTTAAAAGAAAATTGCATTCACCATCAAACTTCAAAATAATTCAAAAAGGAACATAATATTATTAAAATTGCTCTCATGTTTAAATATCATAGCTGTTTTACAAACCTATTATTTCAATTAGTCTAAGAAAAATATATGAAATTCTAGATAAATAGGGGAAAAAAAAGTCTTTTTTTAATTCTCTCTCTCTAAAACATAGCAAATTTTATACTATTTACTCATTTTGTAATAACTTCTTAATTATTTTGAAATTTTAATAAACCTATTAATTAAAATTTTAAAATAATTAAGAAGTTAACACAAAATGTGATTAAATAACATAATAATTAAGAAAAAGTTGAATACTTCTCATTGTATTTATATGAAACAAATTTCAGTGGCAATAACATAATGTTTTCTCTTTTAGATAGTTTTCCTTGCTTTTTTCGGCATCGCCGCAGCATCTCTTCTGCCCGTAAGTATTGTCTCTTTGTTTTCTATATTGTGGTATAATTTATAAAATACCAAGAAGGTGCTACTTCATAAAAAGATGCATTTCCATTTATTTTTTTAAGAAGTTGTGCTAAGAATGTATTTAGTCAAACAAAATATATTACATTAGTTAAAAGTATTATATTATACATGTTTCCTTTACGTGTGCCGAAAATGTCCAAAAATGTTGTTTTCAAAAAGGTGACTTCATATATATATATATATATAAACTCGGTATTTTCAACCTTTGAATCTTTTTTTTCACTATTGTACCACTTGCTATTTACATGTAAGGGATTTAGACACCCTGCCTTCCCATAGCCTATTGCACTTGAAATAAAACCAAACTCTCCTTTCAAAAGTCATCAAAAGTTTTGATTTTAGTTGATAAAAAAATGAGCATCAGATCGTGTATCGTCTTCGTCTCATGATGCTAGACACCGACTCAAAATTATTGCTACTATTAGCCTGTAGATGACTCTAGAGAACAATGTTATTTCAAGATACACAATAACCACAACCAATTGTTTCTCTTTCTTCAAGTGATGTTAAATACTAAACTGAAATTTTATTTACACAGATATGAAACCGTATTAACTTCCGAAGACAATACCAATAGATTTAATATAGTGTTAAAAACATCTTTATGGAAAATCAATTCAAAATAATTGAAACAATTTTTAAAAAATTCCAGTTACATGTACCAGTACATCACGTAGAGCACCATGCTCCCCAGCCCTACGCTTTCGGATACAGCGTGAAGGACCACCACAGTGAACAGCACCGAGAGGAGGCTGGAGACGGACATGCAGTCAAGGGAAGCTACGGATTCACCGATGCCCGAGGAATCCGCCGACAGGTCAACTACGTCGCCGACCACGGTGGCTTCAGAGCTCAGGTCAAGACCAACGAACCCGGAACCGCCAACCAGAACCCCGCCGCCGTTCACTTGATCTCCGACGCTCCCTACGCTCATGCTACTTATCCCGCTCACGGATATGAAGTAGTCCCAGTCGTTAAAACCGTAGTTGTTGATGCCCATCCCGGATACGGACACGCAGCCCCTTTGGCCGGACATCATGGATATGTAGCTCCTTTGGCCGCAGTTCCCGTTGGACACGACTATGGTCTGACCAGTGCTCTTTTGGGAGGATTGGGATACCCCAGATACGGATTCTAAACTGAAAACTGGCTTGTAAATTGTTTGTTTTGTTTAAATAAATGTTGCATTGCATCATATGTTTCTGTCGTTCAATTACAACAAATTTTAGTTCTTGCAAAGCTCACAAAATCATAAAAAGAGCATTGTTAATACTCTAATCATGAGGTATAAATAGTACAAGGCATGCTGGTACTTACTGTCTACCCTCAGCCCCACCTAGAGGTGTGGGAGGAAGTGAAGGATGACTAGCCGTATTCAACCAAACTATTTATTAAACACACAAAATATCAACAGTCAGAATTCTATGAATTCAAACTATAAGAAATGTTCCTTAGAGGAGCAATAGGAGATTAAAGCATGAGAGAAGCGAATTATGAGAAGGCTTCTTATATATTGATCCTCTTTTCCTGGGATCAATCTACTATTCTTAATACCTGAGTTATAATTTAACTATGGTATCCAATCTTCACTTTAATAACTTCAACTATCTAATCCCTGAAATGCGCTATCAAATATATTAATACCTGATTGGTAGCAATATCTCCTCGTAGACGGATTCTATATATCTCAATCTCCATATAACTCCGTCTGTCCATCTAACTAGCTAAAAAACCTAGACTATATATAACCGACCTAATCTGCATATCAAGGTTTCTTCTTCAAAAGGGTTGGTTGTGATTAATTTCAAATTGATAGCTCAAAGGTTTCCCAAGAGGTTTGGATAAAGGATGCTTATAGATCCGTCGCACTGTGTAAAAATATAAGTTAATAGTTTTTACAATTTATGATTTTAAAGAAGTAAAGTATATCGTATATTCTTATATATTTTTAACATTAACCTAAATCAGGAGTCAGCAAACCGAGGCTCGCGAGCTGCATGCGACTATTCAGACTTCTGGAATATGAATTATTTAAATAATTATATCTACTAAAAATTGTTTTCTTTCCCCTTTCTCCTTTATAATTACCTATTAGAAAGACTTTACTTATTTGCGTCTAAAATAAACATTTGACTGTCTTAACATTTATATATCAAATTGTTCTTCATTGACAAGATATATATAGGGTATCAGTGAAAATATTAAAATTAGTTCTATAGCAGCAAAAGTCTCATTTTATTGGTAGAAATGTTGCCAAGGGAAGACATTCCTCTAAATAATTTCCAGTGACTTTTACTTATTTGAATACATGAGTTAGGGAATACTTTCGAATATGAGCAAGTGAAACACATAAACCCTCAACAGAAATAACACTCCGTATTTTGCGACATGTTCACGGCTAGTAAAAATATAGTTCAAATGACTTTAACATGCAGGGACAATCGAGATCAACGTAGATTATTAGTATAAACATGAAATTTCAGAATAAAATTCAAACGGTATTATTCATAAAAAAAAATTTTCACGACACTTGAAAATTTAATGCTCAATATTAAGATATTTTGATAATGGATGTTCTCTTGCATTGAGTCACAGAAAAAAAAATTATCTTCGAAAGTGTTTAGGGGAAGAAGTGGATAAAATGTAACTTTTCGTGTATGAAAAAAGCTTTATTTAAATATTAAAAATAAAATGATAATGGAGGTACAACACTCTTGATCACAACTGCCGCCGGAGACTCCTCTTCTCCTCCTGCGCGCGTATTTAATTCTTAGTGTAAAGGGATCTTATATCTCTTGTTCAATTCCTACTATTAATTCACACTCTCTGTATATTTATCTTGTTCAAATTTTCAATCGTTAATAAAATGCATTTTAAAGCACTCAATTGAGCAGAAATTTTATTTACACACTTATTTTGGATGACAATACAGTAATTTAATTATAATTAATAAAAATTAATTGATTAAAACTAATTATTCAAAGAATTACAAATACAGCCCCATTGGCATTATTTTTGGCGACTTAGCAACCATTTTGGTGACTTGTGTCCAAATTTTAAAAGTTTTTTTCTCTCATATTTTAAAGCGCTCATTTCAGCTGAAATTTTCTATACTCTATTGTTTTGGGTAACAATACAATAATTTAATTATAATTAATTAAAATTACTGACTGGAATTAATTATTTAAAAATTACAGATGCAGCCACGTTAGCTTCATTTTTAGCGACTTGGGTCAAAACTTTAAAAAAGATTTTTTTTCCTCACGTTTCAAAGCATTCAGTTGAGCTGAAATTTTATATACACGATTGTTTTGGATGACAATACGATACTTTATTGATAATTAATAAAAATTAATTGCCACTTAATGTTGTGATTCTGTCATATGTATATACATATTTATATTAATTGTAACTATTTAATAAAAAGTAAATAAAAAAAGAATTTGTTGATCTAAGTAGGAATTGACTTTAAAAAAATTTTATATTACTTATTTTTCTTACAACTTGGCTCTTCTCTCCAAAGGTTTATCGACCATGGACTCAGTTTCTTTAAAACAAGTACTATAAGAAAAAAAATTAAGTCAATTCCTACTTAGGTCAACAAAGAAAAGTTTAATTTTAGTTACTTTTTATTAAATAGTTACAATTTATATAAATATGTATATACATATGACAGAATCACAATATTAAGTGACAACATAGAAAGCGATTTACCATTTTCCTTTCTATATATGGTGTTGGACTATTTTTTGTTACTATTTATTCATCAATTTAATTCAATTGTTCTAATAAAATAATATAGTAAAAAAGAAATCTATCCATTGCGCTATAAGGACACAACAATCAATTTTCCTTTCTATGTATGCTGTTGGGCTATTATTTTTGTTTGTAACTATTTATTTTTTAATTTAATTAATGAATTAATATTTGATAAAAATTGTATTAACATCAAGTGACACTCACTACAAGTTTTAAAAAAATGTGTTTGAACTTGAATGGATGAATGGAAAGTAATTTATTAACGATTGAAAATTTGAACAAGATATATAGATGTGTGTGTGTGTGTGTGTGTGTGTGTGTGTGTGGTGTGTGTGTGTGTGTGTGTGTGTGTGTGTGTGTGGTGTGTGGTGTGTGTGTGTGTGTGTGTGTGTGTGTGTTACAAAAATATACAAAAAATAGTTATATACCTAAGATAACTATAGTCATGATAGAATAACAAAGAAAAGTAAAAGTGATAAAAACTAATGGCTGCGGTCGGTTTTACTAACCCAGACTCGCTTTCACACACCGCCTGATTGAACAGGAAAACAACTCGGTTCAATCTTCAGTGAAAGAAAGAGCAATCACTGATGCATAGAAGGCTGTCGCCTGTGCCGATTGAAGAACAGGAGGGGAAAGAAGTGCGCTATATTATTCGAAATGCAAATGAAATTGCAGCCATTTGTAAAAATAAGTTTCAGTTGTAGAGTAGTAATTTCTTAAGAATGAATAACATAATGCGTATGACTATGAAACGCAGAGTATAAAAACGTTTAAACATTATTATACATCTAGCGCGAGGAAAAAAATCAACACTTTAAAAATAAAAAGTCTATGAAAGAGGGTTCAATGTTACACTGCCCTATCTTTTTCACTCTTTCCGTATTTTATTGAATACCTTGAGAGAGTTTTTGAATGAATGTCGCTTACTATTGTCCGTTATCTTTACCACAGGAAGAGAAGCATTCAATAATTTTACTTGCTACGAGAATTCTTTGCTTCGCAATCATTTCAGTGAAAACATCTTTTAGTTTTAAAAAAATAAAAGATGAAAAGCTCTTCTTTTTTTTAAATTATTATTACAATGTTTAGAATCAAACAACCTTTCCGTCAACAACGAATTGTCTTGAAACTCTCTCTTCCTTCAATTATATAGTGTCACTTTCATTGGAAATGCTTTATTATTTTAAAGAAAGTTCTCTGGAGTTTCTTTTTTTCCTTCTTTTTTTTTGTGTTCTTTACATAATTGTCTCTTTCAAGAATTTTATAAATAGAAGAAGAAAATACAAAACAATGCCTCAAATATCTTAAAACACATCATTAAATATGTGGAATATTCCTTACATTTTATAGCCATGAAAATTTATCTATGAATTTATTTTTTATTCTATTAAAACATGTTTTTTTATTAAGAGAGTTCAATGAAAGTATGATATACTATTATCGCGTATTAGACTTGTAGTATTAAATCGTAGCTGCGTTTTACAATGACGTATACGAATTACTTTTATGGGAAGGATTTACATAAAAAAACATCCAGATGAAAATGCTGAGATGTAATCTTTAAGCTAAAAATGTTTTGCTGTATGGAAGTTGTTTGAACCCCCATTCTTGTGTAATCCACTGGTGTATTAAGCACCTGGGTTTGAAAACTTTAAAAAATATATCTCATTTAAAACACAAGAAACGCCATCTATGTTATTAACTCTGAACTATTCCTTTTTTAAAAAACTTTTTTTTTAAGTGAAATAGGATAAAATGCGGTTTTATTAAACGATTCCAACCATTATGTGGTAATAAATCTTTCAATTTAGTGGTGTGTGTTTATGTGCGGCATTAACTAAACGTTTCTTGCAGAATTTATATATTTAATCTGAGTATGTATAAACTGTATATTCAATTCATGCAGGGAAGAAAAATTAATAATTCACTTAGAAGGATATCGCAAATGAAACATGGACTTGTATCGGAAAAATTGCGGATGCTTTATATACTTAAAAGAACACTTAAGGAATGCAGAAGAATAGTAACGAAGTTTCAAGTGAGTCTACCCCATAGGCTCCCAACTTTTTTAGAGCTGGCTCCCCCTTTTCTAGTAAATATTTCGATACCGCCCTCTTTTCTAATGAATATTTCAATACCACCCCCTCCTACTCTAGAGAAATAAGAGTGTACATAATACAAGGTGAAAACAAGAGTTGTTTGAAAAAATATCCTATTACTAAAATAATATATTTTTAATTTTTTTTTCTAAAGCCCCAATTTTTTTACTTGCGAATCTGAAATATCTATTGCCACAAATATATTTAAATGTGTAATATTATATATTTTAGTCATAGATTGTTGTCGAATTAGTTATATTGTTCGTTATATAGGTTAGTCATATTGTTCGAATTGAAACGCTACTGAATTTCTTCTTCATTTAAAAGAGTGGAATAAAAAAAAGTTTTATCTGTTATAAAGACTGATGTTTTGATGATACGAAGTAATTCATAATAAAATATTGCTTTGAAAATAAATATAAATTGACAGTTTCAGCCTTTAAAGAATCACGTTAATTCCTGGTTAACATATTTAATTATATTTCTTCAATAATATACGTAATGAAATGCAGTGGACGAAACATGTTTCCTACTGCTCACAGACAAAGACAACAGGTGCGCTACAGAAATTAAAAAATGCACTATATCATTCAATTTACTGTAGATCTGAATGTAATGTAATCGTTCAGTTTTTCATCCACTCCCGAACTACCGAAATATGTGAATTTTCGTACATGTGATATAGAAATGATTTAAATGCATACAATCAACATAAGTTAAACAGTATTAAAGTTTGCTTTTGTAAGTACATAATCAGCGTGTTTTTTTTTTTTAGTCTTTTTTGGTTAATCTGACTAAGCCCCTCCGTGCCATCTCAACGCCCTCCTGAAAGCCTCAAACGCCCACGTTGAGAACCTATGGTCTACCCATAACCACCCTCAAAGTTTCGACAACTTTTTCAACATGGCGCAACTTTTTCTGTGTCTTCCATGACGATAAGCAAAGACTGGTGATAATGATTTGAACTTATCCTCGAACTGAATTCTGATAAATGGAATCTTAGCATATTGTGTCTTCCTCTGCGTTGTCTCTTTACTTCTTTAGAATTTTTTATTAAATATGCCCAGTTCTACCACAGCAATAGAATGAGAACTTTTTCACCTCTCTGAAGATAAAATTTCCAGGAACCTTTACCTTTTTTCTAAATCTGTGTATTGTAGATAATCGTACATGGAAGTAAGAACTTTTAGCTCGTTTTCCGGCAAAAAAAAATTTTTTATTCGGTATATCTAAATCAAAACTTTATCAAGTAGAAGGGAGGGGAGAGTAAATTTAAAAGAAGCTGGTATACAATTTCATCACTGTGTACGCTTCTATCTGCCGTCACCAGATCTATTACCATCCATAGAATCCATCCGACAAAAAGTAGCATGCTTTGTTTCTTGTGTGTGTAAACCAAAATGAAAAACCTTTATGAACTCCTATTCTGGCTCTCGTTTGAACACTTTGAGGATTTTATCACTAGCTTCTTTATATTTTATATCCACGACAATATTGGCAGGCAGATAGTTAACAATCTTTTGGATGGTTTATTTTTTTCTTTATCTTCAAACTTGTTTTCCTCAATCATCATCAAGTTTGATTTCAGATTTTTCTACCTTCTTTCCTTCCTCAATCGTACGACAGCCCAGGGTGGACCTTGTCCTTTCTAAGAATTCCATTCCAGGATGACCTGTTCTTGCCCTGACTTTTCCAGCTTCTGACATTAATAGTTTTTAGATCTTTTTCTAGGCAATCGATCTAACTGAGTCTTGATCTTCCTCTTTTTCTAGTACCATATGGTCTGGCCACAAAGACTCTATCTTATCTTTTTTGTGACTCTTATCTTATCACGTGTCCTGCCTATTTTGACCTTTGAATGCAATGTGAATCCCTCTACCTACAACGTAAAATCAATTGTAGTTGATAAGGAGCATGATAGTTACATTTCCGGTCCTTATAATTACCACTATTTAGTTATAAGTTAATGTAATCGCCAATAAGCCTTTTCTCCATCCATAATCATACAATTGCCATGTATGTAATGTACTTTACGAACGTCCGAGGAATCCCGTTTAAAACTGTTATGCTAAACTATGCTCTGTTACCTCTTTATTTCCTCAAGTGTCATCCTCGTCCCTTGAACGAGGTTATTTTATCACCAATAGTCTTGTGTCCTTTCTTAGTGCAACATTAACATACAGTCAACCATTATACGATTTAGTTTGGGCCGTGGGTAGCCTAGTGGTTAGAGCATTGGACGCCAGACCGGAAGGCCTGGGTTCAATGCCCAATGTCACCAAATACCCTCCGAGTACACACGGAGTACGCGTTCGTTAAATCAGTGGGTCCAAAAGTCTTGTGGGTGGTCGTAGCAGCAACCGCAGTTGCAGGGAGCTGGAGAATATTTCCCTCTTCCCCAGTTCCGTCCCTAAATTGTGGAGGTGGAGATGGGTGGTGTCACCATCTATCGTGTATGAACTGAGCCAAATCGTACTTTCACCTGCACGGTGCTCAAAGCTAAAACGACAGGCGTGCATCTAGACCCTTGCCATGATGAATTTCATGGGCCTCTATTTGACACAGTCGGGCAGGTGGCATTAGAAACAACAACAACGCGATTTAGTTCAATCCATGCGTCGAAAATCGAGAATGGTTTCGTGGCCGCAGTAGTCTAGTGGTCATGGACACTAGCCCGATTGGCCGGAGTGAGTTTGAGTCTTAGTGCCACTAAAGACCAATCGTGTAGAGGTACTGATTCTCGTTTAATCTGTAGTGGCTCACAGTCCTTTCATTTTCGTCTAGCGGCAGTTTGGAGAGGGTTGCCAGCTCAGATGCTGTACCTTGATTCGTTTGATCACTTGACCCTTGACCTTCATCACTTGACTCTGATTCAAAATTACACGATCCGTCGCCAATAGCTCTTTCGTAGATTTATAGGGTATCTTTAATAAACACTCACATTCGGGGGGGGGGGAAATAACAAGTATAAAAAGCAACATTTTTTAGACAATTACTGTGGGTTCTAATTTAGCGATCGCCAACTGGTGATCCGTAGAAGAAAATGAAACGTTCACTAAAAATGTGTAATACTTAAATAAACTCAAATAATTTATTATTTTTCTAATACATATAATTACTCAAAAACCTTTCTACCTTTAATGGGTGCATTTTACATTAATAAAATGATTTTTTAATGTAATTATCTAAATGCGTTTACATTTCTTTATAACTTCGTATTAAAGATCTGCAAAATAGGAAAAATTATATACTTAGTAGTTCATGGAGCTCTAAAGGTTAGCGACCGCATATCTCCTTAAATTAAAAAATAAATGAGCCCTCTTGACAAGCATGAATTTGCATAAAAGGATCGAAACATTTTCCTTTCCTTTCAACAATTTCGTTGGAAATGCGTTTACTCATGCACAGCATGCATTCGACGACAAATTTAAGCTATTGTTCCAACTTTTCTACTCAAAAATTTAATAAAGTATTTGATCGGATATATCTTTGCCATTTCAAATGGGTTTTTGTACTTAAGAAAGTGGTCTGTAGAAATTCACGTTTTCAGTGCTTTTTTGTCGCATTCCCAGATCGGCTACAAATCTTGCCACCGAATGATAAGTTCTGAGCGTTAAGTCGTTTGTATTTTATTAGACCAATCCGGATAAATAAAGATCTTTTTTCAAATGATATAATAATTATGTTAAACTCAGGGGAGAGGGTCAAGAAAAATATTTACTTTAGGAAAATATCTTTACAGGTTGATTCAAAATTAATGTGACCGATTTTAAAAGCATACAACTACTTATGGTATATTTTAATCACTTTCTTCTTCTTCTTCAATGGCTTGACTTCCATGGTTGGGCCCTGGCCTTCTCCAGAAGTTTTCTCCAAGCATCTCTACTTTTGGGAACTGTTTTCCAATTTTTGACCTTTAAAATATTATGTTTTTTTTTCAACGCAGTCAATCCATCTTAACGGGGGTCTGCCCAGAGGTCCATTTCCCATGGACTTTGCCAGAAAGATTTCCTTGCTGCAACGATTTTCATTCATCCTAGCCAGATGACCAGCCCATTTAAGTCTCTGTAATTTGACAAATTTTACAATATCAGGTTGTTTGTAAATTTTGTAGAGTTCTAAGTTAGATCTTCTTCTATTTTAATCACTTTACTACCAGGTATATTTTAAAAATGAACGTTTAAATTGCCAATCTATTTATTTTTATTAGTAAATCTAATTTCGGAGCCGTTAAATTATGGCTCCGAAATTAGATTCTCAAACCCGGAACGAAATTTTAAAGATTTTAAAGGATGGCTACTCAAATTCTGTTGTAAATAAAGCATTTAAAATCAGAAAGGACATTTTTCAGATGGATTACTGTCTAAACTTCGAAAAGATATAAAATATGGCTCCAGGCAAAATGTGACTAATTAAAAACTCAAAGAAAAAAATATAGACGAAAGAAATCCTTGGTGAAAAAGAAAAAAAGAATTTTTAAAGACTTATCGCTGTAGAAAATCCTCTGCCTCAAAGAACTTCAACAAAGAAACTACAGGCATCGCAATCGACAATTTGTCGTCAGATAATTGGCTACAAAAAGTGAACAAACCAGTTTGTCATCAAATGTCTTCAAAGACCGTAGAAAAATGAATAAAAATGAACTACTGTTTCATCTGTCCTTCACAGCTGACAAAATGAAGATACATTATATTTCACGTGAAAAGCGCCACAAAGACACAGCTGTTTCGAAAATTGATGCTAAATACTATCAGAATAAACTTTTGAAACACTTGATCAAAGAAAGTAAACCAAGATTCTGCACCAATTCATACTGAAAAATCGACTATAAAATGGCTGAAAGGTTAAAAAAAAAAATTTCATTCTCCTGAGAAATAGCTACCACCATTCCTGGACTGTGTTCCTAGCGATTTTTTTATGGAGATACTTCAAAAGACACCTAGTTAGATGTGAAGTATGAGAACTTCAAGGACTTCAAAAAGCAATCAAAGAGGAAAGTGGAAAAATACCCATAAAAATTGTCGAAAATGTTCTTTTGGCTTGGCCTAAGCTTTTACGTCCAGTGCACTATGCTAAAGGAAACCACAATGAAAATTTCATGTGAACTTAATTCGATAAAAACTTATAATGAGCTAAAATGTATCCCATTATTTTTGATTAAACTGGTAAACCTCAGAAACACTAATAATAACCTTTCTCGACAGTTAAGGTATTAAAATGCTTATGTTTGATACTGCGCTTGGTGGTGTAATTAATTATCCAATTCAATAAAAAAAATATGCTTTAGTACTTAACAATAAGGTTTTGAAAGGAAAAATTAAAAAAGAAAATAAAGAAAAGAAAACAGACGAACTCTAACTGCAACCTAGACTGATTAATGGATAATTTAACCTTGGGAGGAAATTCAAGATCAAAAATTTCATCAAAGCAATTTAACATTTAATATTTTTTAATGTATTTTATAAATAAGGGCCTACGTTCATTCCTTATTTTATAATTCAATCTAATATGATATATATCTGCAACAACGTAACAGTTTTTCAATGTAAAATTCAATGCTTTCATTCACATACATATACAAAAATAACAAATATGAGTTAATGAGTAAACTCTAATATCTATTTTCTTAAAGACTAATATTTAAGCTATTTTCGAACTTTTAATTCATTTTCTTCCGAAATACGCCGGTTTGTTTAGTACTATAGCTAAAAAAAATTGTTGATTGCTTCAATCACTTAAAACTCATTTATAAATAAAATGTGGGAAAGATCTAATTTTATATGTGTGTGCACATACTTTTGTAACTACTAAAGTTTTATTTATAATCTATATAAACAGGTGTTTATTTTATGGAAAAAAATTACTTCTATAGACAATGTTTTGTTCATCGGCATCCGAGTCCTTTTGTACAAGAAAAACACATTCTTGTAAGATTTTACTTCAAATACAGCTTAGCACGAAATTGAGGGAACTGAAATGTTTTTTCCTGTTAAAAGATTTTAGAGTTAAAGGATATTGCAAAAATAAACATCTATTCAACGAAATGTTTATTGGAGTATATTTTATTTGCATAGATTTATATATATACATATATTTAATAAAAATCAATGAAACAAAAACATTCATAAGTACTTAATGGAATTCAATACAAAATGTTCTTTTGAAAAACAAAAAATTTATTGAACTTAAAGAAAATAATCAGATATTTTTATTTTCATTGTCCTTTCTAGCATCCAATTGTCAACAAATTTTGTTCGATGACATCAATTTTTTTGTTACGCTCGTCTAACTTGTACTCGTTGCCGAATTTCAAAGCTTACTGATGATAATTTAGATGTTTTTGTGTGGTATTTGTAGGGGTGGAGGGTGAAAGTATAGATTAGATAAGCAAAATTGGCTCATATCACAAGTTATTCCGAAGGTATTTCAAAGCCAACTTAGCCTCCTATCAATGAAACCTGTGAAACCACCTCCTTCGTCTTATACCCCTCTTAAATCTCGCCTGAGCGGTTAGTGCTTTCCCATATTTTGCTCATTTCCAGAAGGAAAATCTTTTCGTGTTAAGCGATTTTTGTGAGAGTTTAAGAGGGGGAAAATGCAAGAAAATACATAGTAGTTTGTCCGGACCGTTGTATTATTTCGTGTTAATAGATATTTCGTCTTAAGCGTTTTCGCGTTAAACGTACTTTTACTGCATCTAACGAAAATAACAATAATATAATCAGACATTAATTTGGAAAGTAAGGTGCCCAGTCATGTGTCATCCCTGCCACTTAACCGTGGTTTAAAATTTTGAGGTTTATCGCCAATAGTTCTGGTCTTGCTTTAGGAAGTAACATTTATAATCAATCAATAAAGCGAAAGTAATTGCTAAATAAATAACATTCTGTTTATCATAAAATATGCAGAACTACATATATTCAATAGTTTCACATCCGTATATAATCAATAAAAGCATGCAATAAAAATATTAAACAGCAAAAAAATTCTCAAAAAAAAAAAATAATAAAAAAAAAAATATGTATTCACAAAAAAAAAAAAAAAAGTAGTCATTTTGAGAAACCTTTTTTTTTTCAAGTAATATCCACTTAATAATTGTATGAATCGAGAAAATGGTGTTTTTTTTTTCATTCTGACATATTTGTGACCATCAGTTTAATTTTTTTTTAATTTGATCCCTTATCTCAACGCCTTTTTCGTATATTTATTACTTTTACTATTTATAATGGAGTATACGTATCACATTATGAACTATTATTTGTATTAGATCCAAACTCTCGCTATATAAATTACTGTTTTTGTCTGGTTTCGTTACTTTATAAATTTTAATTCAGTTTTATTCGACAGATATGTCATATTTTACTCGCTGAATAAATCAGACTTAATTCTTTGAACCAACTACAGCATACCAAAAAAAAAGAAACTAAATACGTTTCTATACTGAAAACCTTAATACTACCGGAGATTTTAAAATTTTCAAAGAACAGCTTTTGTATGGAAAGAAATAAACATTTTTTTAATTAATTACTTCAAAAGTGCATCCAATACAAATAAAAATATTACTTCAGTAAAGACGAAAGATATCGAAAAATCGAAAACTAAGTTAAAAGTATCAGAACATATACATAAGAAGAAAAATAAATAATTTTAGAAGAAAATGTAATACAATAGAATATATATATTCAAACAAATTCCTGAGAAAATATAAGTTTGATTATTCTACTAAACTAGGGATTAAATAAATTTCGAATATACAATGTGAGGTTATTAAATTCAATAAATATGCTTTTAAAAAAATATGCATTCTTTTGTTTGTATCGATCTTACAAATTACCATACGAAATAGACTTCCTACAAACGATTATCTAATACATCGAACAAGGAAACAATAAAAATAAAATTCTAAATGAATTTTAAAAAGGAGTTTCTTTAAAAACAAAATTCTTTATCTCTTTTTTCTTAGAAATGAAAGTTAAACTGAATTTTGTCGGAAATTTATATTTGGAACGGATTATCATACTAATAAGTCTTACTCGTAAATTATGAATATTACGCACTTGAGCGAAACTTATTAATGACAAATACACATAATTAGCTTCCCAGAAGAATATTACATAACCACTCCTGATAGAAAACAATAAAAACGTAAAATTATCTAACAATTAACAACTTTCATTTTAATAGTTGCAAGAAGAAAAGGCCAATTATTGTTATCCGTAAATTTAAAGAAAGCAAATATCACACGATTTTCATTAACCCCTTCTAATTTATTCAACTGGTTTAAATGTTCCATATATCACTTAACCCAATTCTCTAAGACCCTCAACAAATTATAAAAGTCAAGCACGCTTTTTCAGTTACACAACGGAGTTTAAAATCTTAAGAAAATGGAATTAACTGTTACAAAATCGTATCTAATTCCTTGCATACACCAGAGATTAAGAGGAATTGGTATTTCTGGTGTGTGACAATGAATTTCCTTCCGATAACGACCTTGACTTAACACAATGACAAAGAACTTAAAATAATGTATCTAGAAATGTATCAATTGCGTAAAAAAAAAAAAAAACGGTCACGCCGAGTTAACAGTGGCATTCTGGATCAGCGGCGCATGTCCTAGGCGTTCGAAAACTTGTTACTTGTCGGGTATAAAAAGCTTATAGAGATAACGCTGATTACAATTCAATCAACCGCCAATCATGTTGTCTCAGGTAAGATGGTTTTCTTGATTATCATTTTTTCCCTAACTTTTTATCAGATAAATAGATTTCAAATGTAAATTTAAAACTATTTAGTGATGAAAAAATCAATTTAACCATTTTTTTAAATTTATTGAAGTGTTGCGGTTTAAATAAAAAGATTGATTTTAAAGATAGTTATTTTTTCAAAATATCTTAATCGCATTTTAAAGATTTGATAGATTATACAATGGATAGCTGTAAGTTTTTGGAATGTTTACATTTAAAAGTTTGTTTTTATGTTTTTCGAATTAAGTTTCTTTTTATTTTAATTGCATTGCTCGTTTATTAATATCGACTCATCGCTTTTGTTTTTTAGTATAAAAACTACAAGAGTATTTACCTTAGCATTATTTGTAAGTTTTTAAAAAACACATTACAAAATGATGCAAATCATTCCATATTTAAGGGAATATTCCATATTGATGCAAATCATTTCCATTTTAAACATTCCAACAAATTACTTGAAAACTGCTATGTTTATACTTGCCTTCAAGAAATCGAAAAGCTCAAAACATCGATTGAAGTAAAGAGCGAAATTTTTTTAATCAATCTGTGCATTTATCAATTCCTATTTTTTAAATCACTTAAACTAGTGTGTGTGAGACGTTTCAATTTTCTTTTAAAATAATACTAATCAAACGTGTAGTTACAACCCGATGTTCGATCTTTCTTATCTAACTGATGACAGTGAACTTTTGTTTTTTTAGTGAATTTATTATTAGAAATTTCTTTTTTGTGAGTCTTACTTCCTACTAACGCAGTTCAGCTTCCATTTCAACAAAAATCTAATTCCTCGCACAGTTAGATTTTTAAAAAATAAGGCACTTTATTTACATTTCTAGTTATTTCCTATTCGTATTAGCAGTTATGAATATAAAGATTATAGAACAATAAAGTGAGTAAATATAAACATCACCTCTACATTTCAGGCAGAAGCAACATTCAGAGATAGCAGCATTCGAAAATAATTTATAAACATTTTCTTCCTATTTAATTAAGAATAAAGGAAATCTATATATGCATGCTCTTCATGTATTCAAAATACTTTATCAGTGACATGGATTAAATATTGCTATTTACATTTATATTTGACTAATTTGGAATTTACTAATTAGCTACAAAGTGATATAGTTAGTGAGGACAGATTACTATGAATTGCCTGTCATTACTTCCTTAAAAACACAAGTTATATCTATAAACTTATTCAAATGTTTGCCACATTTATAATGAGGTTGTTTTGTTTTTTAAAAAAAGTAAAATATCATAAACATATATTTTGTGATAGTCTTGTAAAATTTTAATAAAAACTTACAGATTTTTAATCGCATTTCCAGAGGGAGTCAAGAAAATTTAATATATTTAGAGAAATTAACTAAATTTAAAAGAGAATTTAATAAATTCAAAATACATTTTATAAGCAAGTATTTTAAAATTCTATGAAATTAAATTTAAAATCTACTTTTTTTGCAATGAGAGTAGCAGCATCAAAACAGACTGAATGCCGGAAAAATTATTATTCTTTTTGTTTATTCGATATGTTCTAAAATTGAACGCTCTAATATCACAAAAAAATAATAAATAAAACTATTTCATTATTAGTTTAATGTTATTGAAGAAACGCTTTCAAGGCTATATAATCTACTGAAATGGATAGATAAAAGTAAATCATTTTTTTATAATTAAGTTTTATTTCGAAGTCTTGATATTTTTTCATTTAACTGATACGAACTGTAGACAGAATCAAACTTCTATTCGATGTACTATATACAAATTTCTTTTCTAATATTTTAGCAAAGCTTTAAGAAAATTCCACTAGAAATAGAAAATTTGATATTTCTTTTAAGATCTAAGATTTTCTATGTTTTTCAGACAGAAGATAAAAAAAAATCTCAATATTTCTCCTAAATTTCTTAATGGTTAGTGTTAACATGCAGGAAATCAATACGCTATCTCTTCTCGAATTTCTAATGAATCTTTCTACTGGTTGATTGTTTCAAGCAATTAAATCTCTAAATGCTGAATAATATTTTTAATAATTGATACTTAAAAAAATACTACTTTTTTAAATCTATATTTAAGATATATTCCTGACTTCACTCAAGATGGTATGCTGCGTTACAGGCAGTGCAAAAAATTTAACTATTTTATTTAAAGAAGCACGAATGAGATTTATAGAAAATACAGATAAATCGATTATACTATTTTTGAAGACTCTTAAATATGTTCCTTTAAAATATGTCAACCAGTTAGTTTCAAAATTTAACAAACTAATTTAGCTCGTTATTTACTCTATTTAAACAACATATTACTCATTTCATTTTGTTTCACTACGATCTATACTCAAATATGTGATTTTTATTTTAAACGTCTAAATTCTTCCTTTAATAAAAATGTTTTTTTTAATTCTCTAGATTTGCATTTTTGCTATTATTTTGGGTGCTGCTATTGCACAGCCTCAATTGGTAAGTAACATTATTCACAAAGAACTTCACTTCCCTCAAATTTAACAATTTCTTTGTTGAACACCTAGTTCAAAATAATATTTTGGGGATTATTTAGCTTAATAATTTCATAGTAATGTATATAATGTATGTATAAATATAAATCTTTTACAATCTCACAAAAACACACAGTGCTTTTTTTACTTCATCTACAATAAGGTGATTTATAACATTTATAAATCTTCAATAAATAAAACCTGTTCCTATTTTAAGTTTTCTGCTTTTAAATAATACTTCTAATCTGCTAAGAAATTGAATATAATAATGTGCAGTGCCATTTGGAATAATTTCGCTTTTTTTAAAAATAAAAATAAAAAAAACAGTTTGCATGTAAACTAATTAATGCTCATGATATTTTTTCGCTTTAATTCTCAAGTATTTAATTTTCAAAATCAAATATTAAAATTACATTTCTGTACGAACTAAAGGGGTTGAAAACCCTCTAAATTATCAATATTTAAACTTTTGACGATTTTAAATAAAATATATACATCCAAAGGAAAATTATTTCAAAGCAGAATACTATTTGTAGCGTTTTTAAATGTAAATGCTTGTAATTTGTTGTTTGTTCATTGAATTAGAAAATGGATCAAAATACCAAATAATTTTAAATTATAAACCACGTTAAAAAAACCAAGTTTTTTCAATGAATTTGTCATTTAATAAAGACTTTTAACTAGGAATAATTATTTAACAATTTTTAGTCTGTTTAATTATTATGTTGTTATCAGGAAATATTTTTTTAATGTATAGCCTCCTTTTTTGTACATTTTTGCTTATTTAGCATTCGTAAAAAAATCCGTAAATAAAATTTTCAAAATAACTTATAATTTGATTTCTAAAATTAATACTAAACCTGGTTACTTAAAATATGAAAACAATTCAAGAAATGGGGCAGCAGCGGTAGGAAAATAAATATATTTGTGCATTGATTAATTTGTTTATTCATTTTGATAATGCTAACGATATTCAGAAATATATATATAATTTGCAGGCTGTTATCGGCTTTAGGACTGATGTGAGAAACGTAAAATCAAAACTACTAAAATGTATAGACGTTCAAAATGTTATAAAACAAAAATAATTTTTAAAATATTTTTTCCTTAAATTTTTAAGAAAATATATGCATGTTTCTTAGAGTCATTACATCTAATAGAATTTTACTGGGAGAATACATTATATTCTTAAAAACTAGTATACGAAAGCACCAAGACTTCTTGTCTAAGCGAAAATTAAAAATCTGTTGGTCTATGAGGGGGATTTGTGCGCGTCTTATATATGCAACTGACTAAAATTTAAAGAATTGCCGCGCGCGTATTAAGTAATACTTATAAGCTCATTCTTATCAGTTAATTTAATTATATTAATTATTATTTTTTTAATGTAAGCATAAACCAGAAAATGTTTTCATAAAATTTCAAAATCATTACAGCTTAGCTAATCTTAATATGTTTTTTTCTTCTGAAAATCTTTTAAGTTAAAAAAAAGTTATATGTTTAAGAAAATTGAAGAATTAAGAAAAAGTAAAATAATATATTTTCAGAAAGTATGTATAATTTAATAATGGCCCTGTAATGTGTCTTAGAGTGTTGAATAAGCAACTTTTAAAGTTCCTAAAAATGAAGACCTAAAGTAAAACATAACCGAATTTAATATGAATGAAATTAATATATTAATTTCCACTTATTTCTAGTATTAAAACGTACTATTTATATAATTTTGCATTACGAAATATAATTGCTTTATAATCTGGATTTTTAGCATTAATAACTGGCAACAGCCATTAAGCTTAACACTTGCTTACATAAATGTTTGATATTATGATCTTTCTTCAACACAATCATTCAAATACACCTTTACCCATTAAGATCACGGTTAATACGATAAATTTGCTGTGAATTTGGCAACAATGCATAATTGTTAAACCACAAATACTAATTAAAAATATAATTCGAATGTTTTATTTTTAATTTTAATTATTTCTAGTTGCACGCCCCCCTTCATCATGTAGAGCATCACGCTCCTCTCCACCATGTAGAGCACCATGCACCTCAACCCTACGCTTTCGGGTACAGCGTAAAGGACCACCATGGTGAACAACACCGAGAGGAGGCCGGAGACGGACACGGAGTCAAGGGAAGTTATGGATTCACCGACGACAGGGGTATCCACCGACAGGTCAACTACGTTGCTGACCACGCCGGATTCAGAGCTCAAGTCAAGACCAACGAACCCGGAACCGCCAACCAAAACCCCGCCGCCGTACAC
Organism: Trichonephila clavata; assembly: GCA_019973975.1. Taxonomy (NCBI): domain Eukaryota; kingdom Metazoa; phylum Arthropoda; class Arachnida; order Araneae; family Nephilidae; genus Trichonephila; species Trichonephila clavata. Next base: position 11,394 of record BMAO01016326.1, on the reverse strand, counting down.
ATGATCTCCGACGCTCCCTACGGTCATGGCTATGCTGGACATGGCTACGGAGTCGTCCCAGTTGTTGATGCTGTGGCTGTTGATGGTCTGCATGGTCACAACGGATATCACGGCCACCACGGACATCATGGATATGGATATGCAGCTCCTTATTATGGATACGCCGGTCAACCATATGGTTACGGTCTCGCCAGTGGTCTTTTAGGAGGATTGGGATACTACAGATATGGTTATTAAAAATTGACTGGAAAAACGCCTAGTATTATAGTTACAAAAATTTTATTGTTATAAATAAATTTGCATATCAAACAATTTTTTTTCGTTTTTGTTTGTTATTTATAAGCATGATACAAGAAAAAGGCTTATTTATTCCTTTATTTTCATAAAGTAAGTTTAAATGCGGGGAATTGTATGATAATGCTCACAAATTTGAATTATTGAAAAAGATATTTTGCATGCTATTGTAAATAAAATAATTCACAATAATATGAGGAACATGAAGGGAATGCTTATATGGAAAGGGTTATAGATGAAAAGATTCCATAGCATTTAATAAAGAATTCCTTAATGATAATGAGCTATATATAAAGTAATATTTACTAATATAGATGAACTTATTCGCGCAAAAAACAAGGAAATATTTGAAATTACCACAATACTTCTTAAATTTTATGTTTCAAAATAAATTCTTCTTAAGGAAAAGCACAGTAGAAACACAAATGACAGGTTACACAGGATTTGATACAATTTTCCCTTGCATCAAAAAAAGAAAGAATGGTTCGAGGTGGGATTCAAACACATAATAGCAATTGCATTGTATATTCTGGTTATTATTATTTTGCAATTCATTATGAAATAAATATGCTACTCATTGTATTGCAACATGACAGAAGAAATCTTGCTTTGCACACCAACCATATATAAACAAAATAGAAGATAAATTACTGTAATACAAAATTTTAACTGCAAAAATATAGGCATCTACTTTTAAGGATTGGCATTAGCTTTTGAATAAGCAATGCATTTCTTTCTTTTACACCTTTGCTCAAAATTGGCCGTTTTGTTAAAAGTATCTCCAAATGTATAGTATTTAATGCATTATTTCTGATTTGTTAATAATGGATATTTTATTTGTATTTTAGAACTCTTTTGGAAAAAATGCTGCTTTATAAAAATAATGTAATTTACTACTTTTTGATTAAGTCTACAGCTAATGTAGGGTAAAGAAATACAGATTACTTTATCGTAATAAATTCTCATCGATTTTAAATTATTATGACTGGCTATATATTCTGAGTATTTCTTTGTTTTTATCATTCTCTACCGAACTATCTAATGGAAAAAGGGGCAAGTAACTGTAAGGGATTTTTCGTCGTCTTCTCTTTCTCTATATTTTTTAGTAATTATACCACTTAGATATAAACGTACTGACCTCTAATAACAAAATATGCCTTCAGATGTAATTACAGACATTGTTCATTTGTTATTATTTTTCTGAACAGCTTATTAGGAGCATTTGTATCGATTCTGTTCTATTTATTCTTTACCTATGACTAACATATGTTGTCCACAACAAGAAGAAATTTACTTTTCTAAATTCTTTCCACGTGGAAATTGTAAATATGTGACGGATCTATACGCGTCCTTCCATTAACCCTCTTGGGAAATCTTTGGGCTATGAATATCAACAACACTTTCTGAAGAAGAAACCGTGATATATGCAGATTAGATCTATTACATATAGTACAGGTTTGCTTGCTAGTTAGATGGATAGAGGAAAATTGATGTGTTTAATTGAAGTTACCAGGAGATTGAAATATTAAGTAGAAAATAGGAAGAATATCTACAGATCAAGTATTAGTCATTTTGATAGCGCGTTTTGGGCTTTAAATTGTTGAAGAGATTTAAGTGACAATTAGACACATAGATACAGTGTAAATCATTTATTAAAGTAGAAGATTGATTCATAAAAAGTGGATCAATTGATTAGAAGTATTCTCCGAACTCATGACTCTCGTTGCAAAACCCCTGTTCTTTTCTGGGAAACATCTCAACCTTTTTGGTTAATTGAATTTTGTCTGTGATAATCAGTGTGTTGAATAAATAATTGAAAAGTATCATGTCGAGTCGTCTTTCACTTTCTCCCACACCTTTAGCCAGGTCCGAGAGTAGGTAGAGGGCTTTACAAATACACTTAATGAAGAACAAAAGATGAAGTCTGTTTTAATTTCGTGTGGATCTCTATCTCAGGCTGGATATATTAGTTAAAATGAAACTGTCATGAATTCTACAAGAACAACCGAAAATTGAAGCTGTTCTATCTACAATTCATATACGGGATTATTTTTTAGTTAGGAGCTACATTTGGTGCTTCTGTTTTCACTACACGCTTCTATAAATTATTGCTTTTTTAATTATTCTTTTGGTCACCACATTAGTCTCAAGCCAAATTAGTTCAGTTAATTCCTTTCTTTTTTAAGGTAAAAAATTTTATTAACTATTTTGGAAATTATTCTCCGAATCGCAAAAACATTTTTTGTTCAAATAATATCTGTCACTTCACTGTTGAATGACTTTTATGTTATATCTAGAAACATATATACAAAACACAAAACATATTTTGTAAAAAATATAACTGACATTTATTCACAAATGAGAACTTTTTGATGAACGCAGAATCGTTGCAATGTATTTTCATTCAAGGAGGTGACTTATGACACCATTTGTAAAACCTATAGATTCCAACAGCAATCAAAATAGCAATGATTAATATGTAGACTCCCACAAGAACTTTGGTTGTAGGTGAGAGCACTGAAAAAAATAGAGGAATTATTAAATATTTTTAAAAAGTATTTCGACTAAATCACGGAATACATACAATATTTAAAGTACATCTAAAAAATATATTATGTAACTCGAAAAAAGGGAGGATTCTACATGTGTAGGTGGGAAAAGAACAGTCAAAATTTCACAAATCGAGACTGCACAAAACACATGCCTCCGTTGATTTTTAAGACCTCCAATAACAATATAAATCTCATATAAATAATAATAATACGTTTAATAAGGTACTATTCATATAAAAAATTATAGTAAAATATAAACTTACAAAAATCACTTTTCTGGTTGTCAAAATTTTTGATAATTGCTAGATGTACACTTCTGGCTATTAAAATTGCAACATCACGTAGGAAAGCAAATACAAAAAAGATATTTACTGTATGTAAAAAATATGGCATGGAGACAAAATGATTCAATTTGTAGGTAGAGAGGGGGTTTACAGGGTTGCAAAATTAGTAGAAACAGCTGGCAGCTAAAACGGCTCTTACCCGGTTACGCATGAAGTCGAACGGGGTTTGGATGACATTAACAGGTCACTGCTTCAAGTCTGTGCCACACTTCAAGACCGTATTAGTTGGAGAGGGGTGGCGGGTCAGTCTTTCAGCAACCCATGACCAGATGTTTCCAGTGGGAGGCAGAACTGGAGACTGCGCAAGCCAAGGCAACAATCGAATACCTTGTGTATTCAAAACACAATGCACAACTCATGGTCTTGCATTATCTTGCAGAAAAATGGCTTCTGGTAGGCCTCGAAGATAGGGTCCAAACGCTGGACGTAAGATGTCAGAAATTTACCGATCTGCGTTCAAATTACCATTGATCAGAATCAGAGATATGTGTGTCGTGTACCCAGTCGCTGCCAAAACAGTTATACCAGGTCCAAGTCCCTTATGCAGATATGGAATGCCAGCAAGCGACGAGTGGTTTCCTCAGGTCATCAAGACACGTATACAGCCATCGGAATATTGCATACAAAACTGACATTGTGGCTCTCCTGTATCCAGCTTTGTCGTTCAGCATAGAATCACCGTCTCTTTCTATGTTGCATTGTCAAGGAAAGCCGAAGTAATGTTCACCGTGATGACAGTCCACACTGTTGCAAATGCCATTGCACTGTCCGAGCCGATACTCGGGGTGCTGCACTCACTAATGGTCCATGATGTGATTAAACGCTTTTGATAGGCCAACCTCCCAATATGTATGTCTTCTCGGGGGTTAGTCAGAGGAATGAGGAGAGATCCTGTATGCCTTTTTTTATGATCCTCAGCAACCCAATGATTCCATATTCGCATGACAATGGTTGTATTTTGTCTAGTGCGATGGGCAATATCAGGATACAATAATCCACACTCTCGATAGGCAACCATCATGCCTCTGTCAAATTCCGACACTTGCTGGTAAAGATTTCTTCTTATTTTAGGCATAACACGATATTCTGAGCAAACTCCCACCTTACAAAGAGCTTTCCAAATGAGGAATCCACTACACAACTTTTCTTTTATGCAGTGCTTCAGATGTCGTCTCTCCTTCTTACGTCGTCTAAATGTTCTGAAATACTAATCATTTGCATATCCCATCCTCTTCTTCCTTTACCGTAATTTTGACGTTTGACGAATCATTCCTTCCTGATGATGCAATTTTATTGGCTAGCAGTGTATTTAACTACTCATGGGGTATTTCAAGCCTGATTTAACTCTGACACGCAAACTCTGAAAACCTGATAAGCAAAAGACTGTTATTTATCAGACTTTGATCTTTGCGTGTTTGTTAAAGAAAATTTTAAGATATAATAGTGTTATACACTTCATCTAATACAATAACATTCCTATATACACAAATAAATAAAATTGTAGTGTCTGTAACTTCAAATCAACAGATTTTTACTAAATGCATTTAAAAATTTATACAGTACTTATATAAAAAAATCAACTTTTTAAATCTCTGTCTGTCTGTTCCGGCTAATCTCTGAAACGACTGGACTGATTTTGATGGGACTTTCACTGACAGATAGCTGATGTTATAAGGAGTAATTTAGCCTACCTTTATTTTAGAAAAAAAATTAGGGTTCCATGAAAACAAAATTAAAACCAATGAAAGAGTGAACAATATCCGATTTAAATGGGGAAGTATATCTATAAATGTAAAGGAGAAAAGCGACTCGATCACTCGTCACGATATCTCCGGAACTATAAAACCTACAGACTTGAAATTTTGTAGGCATGTTCCTTACATAGAGTAGAGATCCGCTAAGAATGAATTTTTTGCGAAAATCAACCCCCAAGTGGCGTTGCGGGAGATTAAGGGGCGTTAGAGATAATTATTTCCATTTTTAAGCTATTAGACGTACATTCTTGAAATTTAGTATAAGCAGATCTCCTTCACTGAGTAGAGAGCCTCTACAACATGGACTTAGCAAAAATCAACCCCCAAGTGGCTTTGCGGGGATTAAGGAGACTTACAGATAAGTATTTGAACCCGTATTTGAACTATTAGAACTACAGACTTGAATTTCGGTATAGACAGTTCTTTTCATAAAGTAAAGATCCGCTACAAAAAATTTTGTGAAAATTGAAACATAGAGGGGGTTGCGAGGGGTTAAAAGGCGTTGGATGTAAATACATTTCCGGATTAATAACATATTTCATGGAATAGAATTCTTCTAAGAATGGGTTTTGTGAAAATAATCCCCTAAAAAAGGGGGTTGAGAGGGTTTAAAGGGCGTTATAAGTAAAGAATTTCTGTTTTTGAACTGTTAGACGCATATACTTAAAAATTGGTATAAGCATTTTTCTTTTGCTGAAGATCCTCTATGAACGAATTTTACTAAAAGCCAACTCCAATGGAGGGGGAGTGGGAAGGGGGTGAATATGTATTCATTGTAATTTTTATACTATACAGCTTCGATACTTGGAAGGGAATTTTAAATAACCTTGTACAGTAAATAATAATTTATAAACACTTAGTCATTTGTACTCTTATATCAAGTTTATTCAAAATTATTAATATAAAAATATGAAGGGAAAAGCGAAAAAATTGAAAAACGGAAAGTAAACAGTCTGAATGCCTTAAACTATCTAACACAAAATCGCATTCCTGAATGTTTTCAAAAACACTTTGTTGTATATAATATTTTGTATTGTTAATGCTTAATATAGTTTTCTATTGTTCGTTTATGTTTATTAACAATAAAAAATTAAATGTATTCTTACCTCCCCATTGATCAGAAACAGTAGCAACTTTTCCTTCTCCCCCTCTTCCTCCACTGAAACTGTAAAGGGATTTTTTGTTGAATGTTTCTCGAAGAGGAACATTATTGATCAAAAATTGACAAATTCTAAATACCAAAGAATATGTTACGTATTAAATTTACTTAAGAATTGAATGATTGCTTAACTTACTTCAATGAAGTACGAAAATGATAAATTAAAAGATTCGAAAAATTTAGAGTAAATAACTTACACAGCAACCCCTCTCGGCTTAGGTGACACTACTTCTAACAATTGGAAGATGATGAAACCTGCAAAAGAAAAGAAAACTATTTTATTCTAAAATTTACTGACTAATTACTGACAGTTATTTAAAAAAGGTACATGATCAACATATTACATGACAAAAACAGTTATAAGCTTCATAAAATAAAAAGTTTCATAACAATTAATGAAAACCGTAGAGCTCATTAAAAGTTGAGAAGTTGTTTTTCTTTTATTCCTGTTCAAACTGAAAAGAAATAAATTCTTAAAATTATTTTTCTTTGAGTTTTAAAACCTTTTAAAACTTATAAATTCGTATTTTTAGATAGCACGTAATATATATACTAATAAAACTGCAGAAAAGTTTAAATAATAAATTTATATATTAAGTCTATATATATATATATCTGTGTGTATGTGTGTATACCAGAAAGTTCAATCCGTTTTTAGAAAAAAAACGAAGCAATGCGTTTTTCATATTTTGAATAAACTTTATTGAATACTCGTTATTAAAACTGATATTATTTATGTCTTATTGTCAGCGTGATGGAAATTTATGTTTTCCATATTCAAACAATGCCATATTCCTAAAAGGTAAAATTGGACCACAGTGTTTGCTTGGTATCTTCTTCGTTTTTGAATTGTTTTGCCCAGTAAGAAAATTTATTGACAGAAAAAAGAAATAGTCGAAGAGTATAATGGCGTCAGAGAGAATTTCCCAGCCTAACTCTGCGAGTTCCTGACAAGTCTTCAAACCATCGTGTTTTCTATTATTATCATGAAGTATGATGTATTTCCTATTAAACATCGCCGGTCTCTTTTCATGGGGTACTGTTTTTAAACTATACCATTGCTGCAGGAACGTCTTAAAGCATGGACCAACTGGGCCCAGGTCCAGGGCCTCGGACACAATGTGGACCTCGTCTCGTTCTCGATTCAGTTTTTATAAGATCATAATTTGAATAATTTCAATGGTCAAATATTATTCCCGATTGTATTATCCGAAAAACTGGGAATATCGGAAGATATGTCAACTGGCTGCACGTGATGACCGTCGCCCATGTACAGAAATAAGCCTACGACCATACACCATCATAGTCATTCAGTCAAAAGACGGCAGTCGGTCGATGCGGTTTGTGCGATCGTATATTTATTTGTTTCTGGTTATTGTTGGTACTAGTATGTGACAACACGTATGCTCTGTCGAATTTTAAGGGTCATAGTTGGGAGTCTGCATTTGTGTGGCGGCCCAGGGATTTACTTTTATGTATCCTCAAGAGGCACAGTACTCCGAATTCAGCTTTTAGCTCGGTTTCAACTGCTCAAAATGTATTGGTCCACGAATGTCCCACCACATACATACCACATTCTCTTACTCTGACTCTCTTCCCGTTGGTATGGTGAGGTATTTAGGAGAAGGGGTTTTAGTTCAGGTGTCGTTCTCGCCACTTGACCATGGTTCAAAATTACGAGGTGTAAATATTCACTCACTCATTCACTTTCACGGGCTCAGCTTTGGTTTAAAGTGTAGATGGGGCAGGAGTTCCAACCCATATTTCTCAGGTTCACAATATATCTTTTTCCCTAAGATGCTTTCATAGGTAATCCACTTTTCATCCCAATAATTATCTGGGCAAAAAAGGTTCAATTTTATTCCGTTCAAGCAGAGATGTGAACATGAAGAAACAATCCTTCAAATTCTTAACTTATGTGGTACCCATTTTTCGAATATTTTCACACCAATCCTAGCTTCCAAATATGATCCGAAACGGTTTGTTGAGTTGAGCCTTTCCGAACTTTAAACTTGTTGTCTCTCTCTCTCTCTCAATACTTTCTCTCTCTCTCTCTCTCTCTGGTACTCCTAACACTTCTATTTAAATTAAAAGTAGCTGAATGTCTCAATTTTTAGAAACAATCTATGATATATTTTCCGAAATACTTTTCAGAATAAATATAATTTTAAATCCTTTTAAAAGCTCCTTTTTTTTATTTCTGAACTTAACTAATAAACCAACTACTTAAATATGAATATTAAAAATGTGTAGGAAACTTATAAAAGAAATGGAATTCAAAAATTTAGTGTTGTTTCGTAGTCATGATTGGTCAATAAAAGCCATAATTTGAAATTGTCAAATTTGATTTTGATAATTTTTCACTTACATTTATACAGGAATACTGATAATTTGCCTTTCCATCCTTAATGTTTTCTATAAAATTACAGATCAAGAAATTATGTTTATTTTTAAGCTGAGAGGAAAAATAATGGAGATTTTAATGTAAAATGAAGGAATAAAGCTAATATGGAAACCTTACTTCTCTTTTTCCTTTAAACTCAAAACAGAAATTAGCTAAAGATTATTCTAAAGTGTGACATATTAGAAATTATAAATATTTTCTAAGAGTGTGATTTTCGTTCAATCAAGACATGTATTTGGAATTATTGAAACGTAGCCAACGTGAAAAAAGAAAAAATGGAATTCTTTCATGCTTGGTAAAACTGCTCACGGAAAAAGCGTTGCAGTATTGCAAACGGATAATTATTTCAAATAGAACTTTCTATTTCAATTGATTCAATGGCATATTGCTTGAGGCGAATAAAAGATGCAAAATGAAGATAAAATTTCTCATGAATAATTCTTTTTTTTTTCCAATTCCTGCTATTAGTTCAGTCTCTCCCTATATCTATATATTTATTTATTTATTTACATATATATATATATATATATATATTTATATATATATATAATATATATATATATATATACTAGCTGTTACCCGCCCGCTTCGCTGGGTATTTCATGATGTTTTATAAATTTTTACTGCTTATATATATGTATAAATTATTGATATCTAAGTCCTAGCATTAAGAATTCGATTGAATTGAAAAATATACTTATACCTGTAACTGTCACCTGTTGATAAAAAAAAAAGGGCAGAACTCATCTAATTTGTATTTTCTAAAAATCTCTAAAATTGAAGCATAGAATGATGCTTTCGTAACTCAAAAACCAAGTGGATTCCCGCAAAACCAATTTTCGGTGGATCTCTACTCCGTAAATTGAACATGCAAGCCAAATTTCAAGTCTAAATCTAACAGATAAAAGCAAAAGTTTTACTATAAATATCCCCGTAATCCCGTTGAGAGCCGTTTTCCAAAATAACCGCTCTTAGCGGATTTCAATTCAACAAAAGAAAAATGCAAACCAAATTTCATTATTATAGTCCTTGTAGCTCGAAAAAAGTAATTTTTTTTGTCAATACGCCCCAGTAACCCCCCTGCAACCCCCCAGAACTTGATTTGCTTAAGATTTACTCTTAGTGGATCCCTATTCAACAAAAGAAACATGCTTAACAAATTTCAAGTATATGGGTCTAACAATTAAAAACAGGAATTTTTTTCTGTAACTCCTCTTGACCCCTCGCAAACATCTTTGGGGTCAATTTTCATTTTACTCTTTGTTAGAGGAACTCTATTTCATGAAAAGAACATGCCTACCAATTTTCAAGCAGGATGATCAAGTAGTTTAAAAATGGAAATATTTATCGATTACGCCTCTTAATCTCCCGAAACTAAACTTGGTAGTTGATATTCGCGAAACCCATTTTGTAGCGGTTCTCTACTTTACGAAAGGAATCTGCTTATCAAATTTCAAGACTGTACGTCTAACAGTTTAAAAATGGGGGTAATTGTCTATAACGCCACTTGAGCCCCCGCAACGCCATTTCTGGGTCTGTTTTCACAAAACCCATTTTGTAGGGGAATTGCACTCTATGAAAGGAATCTGCTTAGCAAAATTTGAAGACTGTGCGTCCAATTAATTAAAAATGCAAAAAAAATTATCAATAACGCCCCTTGAACCCCCGCAACCCCACCTAGGGGTCGATTTTCACAAAACACATTTTGCAGTGTATTTCTATCCTATGAGAGGAATCTGCTAACCAAATTTCAAGACTGTGAGTCTAATAGTTTAAAAAAAGAAATAATTATTTATATCTGCCCTTAACCCCCGCGACACCCCTTGGGGGTCAATTTTCTCCAAACCCGTTTTGTAGCGGATATTTACTCCATGAAAGAAACATTCCTACCAATTTTCAAGCAGGTAGGTCAAATAGTTTAAAAACGAAAATATTTATCTCTTACGCCACTTATTCCCCTGCAACGCCACTTAGAGGTCTGTTTTCACAAAACCTTCTTATAGCTGATCTCTACTCTATGAAAGAAATCTCTTTATCAAATATAAAGACTGTGCGTCTAATAGTTTAAAAATGGAAATAATTATCTATAACGCCCCTTAAGTCCCCTCAACGCCACTTGGGGGCAATTTTCACGAAACCCATTTTTAGCGTATCTCTACCCTATGAGAGGAATCTGCTTACTAAGTTTCAAGACTGTACGTCTAATAACTTAAAAATAGGAATTTATAACGCCCCTTAAACCCCCCGCAACACCCCTTGGGGGTCAATTTTCCCAAAACCCATTTTGTAGCGGATATTTACTCCAGGAAAGAAACTTACCTACCAATTTTCAAGCAGGTAGGTGAAGTAGTTTAAAAACGGATATATTTATCTATTACGCCCCTTAATCCCCCGCAACGCCACTTAGAAGTCTGTTTTCACAAAACCCGTTTTGTAACTGATCATTATTCTACGAAAGGAATCTATTTATCAAATTTAAAGACAGTGCGTCAAATAGTTTAAAAATGGAAATAATTATCTATAACGCCCCCTAAGCCCTGCAACGCCACTTGGGGGTCGATTTTCAGCAAACTCATTTTGTAGCGGATCTCTACTCTCTGAAAGGAATCCGCTTACCCAATTTCAAGATTGTACATCAAGTAGTTTAAACATGGAAACAATTATTATTAAAGCCCTTACCCCTCGTAACGCCCCTTGCGTTTCGAATTTCGGAAAATCCTTTCTTAGCTGATGTCTACTCTATCAAAGGAACATGTCTACCAAATTTCAAGTTTGTAGGTTGAATAGTTCCAGAGATTTCGTGATTAGTCAGTCAGTCAGTCAGTCAGTCAGTGAGTCGCTCTCTCTCTCTCTCTCTCTTTTTCTCCTTTATATATATAGATATATA
>BMAO01016325.1:0-21104 GCA_019973975.1 Trichonephila clavata | reverse complement strand
AAACATTTTTTTTTCATTTTACTTAATTTCAACTATTGTTGGTTTGTTTATCTCTAAAAATACAAAAATTAAAAAAAATTTTAAAAAAATAAAAAATATTTTATTGATAACTTTATATTTAACTATTTTCAATGTGTTCTAATTATTAATGTTAAAATTTATAATATTAATTTATAGTTTTAATATATAATAGTATCAAAGTGTCAATAATATTTATTTTATTCCTTTTTTGTTAATCAATACATGAACCCATGCCTTAGAATACATTTTTGTTAGCAATAAATGCAAGTTATTTTAATTTAATATATCGCATATGCACCAAATGTTTTTTTTAAATTGTTGAAATAAAAAAAATAATTTCCTGTTTCATTTAAAACATTGTGGAAAAGCATTAGAGTCAAAAAAACCATTGATATCATTCACTTATCTCTTCCGAGAAAAAAAATTTCAGAGTTTTTATAAAACCACGATAAAATTTCCACTTTCAGACGTAATAAATACGTGGAAATATGCAAGTGTTATGTTGAATACTGATATCTAAACAATTCCTTAGTCCCTGTAATCTATCCATTCTGGTTGGTTTTAGTTTTCACAACCACAAAGTATATAAAACATGTAAAATAAACTTTTATAAAATTATTCACTCGCTGAAAAGAAGTTAAAATGATAATAATATTTAAAAACTGAAATTTTCCATCTACTTCCTTTCAGGATTAAGTAACAAAATAATTTTTCACTTGTTTTATTACTGTATAGTTAAACATGAAAAGAATAGTTTGTACCCATGAATTACTTATCATATTGAATAATATATATGTATTGTATTTTCATATGCTTCATATGTCGCTTTAAAATATCCAGTTGTATAAATTAATCTATTTTTCACATTGTTAAAATTTTATCGTATACATTTACATATTGTGCTTAATCGTATAACATATACCTTTATGATCGGTTCTCTATAAATTGTATCTTTGTCTCCAGGATCAATCACGAAAAACAATATACAGGTCTCCAAAAGTCGAGAAGCAAAAGATTTGGGGAACCTTACTTTTCAAATAAGATAGTAGAACGCAAGAATCTACATATCTTTACGCATTTATTTAGTAGGGACTAAATTTAATGATATTAATTAGTAATTCAAGTATGAAAAATAAAAATTTTAAGAATCCATTCCTTAGCAAATATTATGTTAAATAGTTTAATTTTTTTTTACAAAAAAAATTGGAAGTTACTGAAGAAGATATCCTTTTTTAGGCATAAAACATGATCGGCATCATGTCCCATTGATAAGATTAAGTTATAGGACACATATAATAAACCATACACGATGTAACCCCTGTTAAAACTCACATAGGGGTGAAGTATTTAGTATGCTCTTCTAAGATATTCCCAAAAGCTCTATCGGATTCAATCAACTCCATTCACCTGATGCCCTGATCAAGTAGGTATTTTTCTACAAGCCTAATTTGATGTAACTAAGCATTATACACCAAAGTGCCACTGAATTAGGGCCTCCTCTAGTCTTGATAACGGCTGCCACGCGACGAGGTATAGATCCAACAAGTTTCTGGAAACGTTCCACGGAAATGATTTGTCAAAATATTGGCAAAAGCTCTCCATAATTCAGTAAGGTTCGTTGGCGCTGTGTGATGGCCTTTCACGCCTTGTTCCAAACCATCCCTAAGATGCTCAATAGGATTTAAGTCTGGGCTTCTAGGTGGCCAGTTTATGACAGAAAAGTCAGAGAAATCTCATCCAACCAGCCATTAGCCCGCCGGAACTTGTGAGAGGTACAGTTGTCTTGCTGGAAAACAGAGCAGAATAAACGGATGGAAGTGATCACCCAGCAACTCTACGTACCGAATTTTATTGAGGAAGGTTGGTATACGCAGCAAAGAACCCAAACAGTGCCAAGAAATTACACTCCAGCCACCATGTACAGTTCCAACCTGACAAGCAGGATCCATGGCTTCATGAGCCTGACGCCATATTCTCAGCCTCCCGTCGGCGTTAAGTAGTAGTCGGAATCGAGATTCATAACTCCCTGTTACTCGTTTCCAGTCCTCTACACTCCATTCACTGTGCTCTCTTGCCCAGGCAAGACGTGCAGCCCGATGGTGAGCATTGAGCAATGGTCCTCTCGTAGGTCGACGGCTCTCAAAACCCATACGGTGAAGCGAGCGTTGCACAGTCCGTTTACTGACTGTACGACTGGCACTGTCATTCAAATGGGTGTGTAATTTGAGCTAATGTTTGGCTCCGTTGGCTACGTACAATACGCCTGAGCCATATTTCACCACTCACTGTCAAGGCTAATTATCCTTTGCAGTTTCCCCGATCGCTAGTTTCTTGTCTGCCATCCTTGTATTCTCGGTATACTCTTGACACTGTCGACCTTGAAAATCTTAGCTGTCTGACGATTTCGGATATTGAGTGGTCCATGCGTCGCTCACCTACGATTTGTCCGTGATCTAAGGCGTCTAAATCAGGCAGATTACCTATACTAGCAATTTCAACAACTAATTCAGAACAACCACAGTACGCGCTATATATCTAATTATCCAGCGCTCTCACTTGCGCATAAATGATGCGCAGCACTACACAATTTGCACAGCCCTTGCTTTCCCTGATTCAGTAGCACTTCAGGGAATTTCATTAGAATAAAATTATCAGCAAAATATCAGGTCTACATTATGATCAAGGATTTTGAATTGATATTCATTCAAAGGGCCTCCATTCAAAGCTTGCAGTTGTATACGATCTCTCAAAGAAGTCCTGTCTCCACTGAAAGATGAGCACTACTCAACTGACTGCCATTAAAGATGTCCACTCGACATCCTCTCCTGTCTAATTTAATCGAGATATTTGTTTTCTGCTTAATTGGACATATTTAAAAGCTCTCTTGCATACAAGCATTCATTGTGAAGACTTCTAGTCATGGTTGTCAAAATATATCTTCTAGTTGCCGCATAATGGGCTACAATGAGTTGAGGTACATTTATGTTTGTTTCTTCGCGCAGAAAGAGCTAGAAAACAATCCCCTTCTTAGCAATGAATTTTCAGATAGGAACCGATTCGAACGTTGAACCCCACTGTAGAAAGACATTAAGTTGTTTCTCTCTATCAACTTATGATAGGCCCATCTATCTAATGCTCTTCCATCTTAAAGAATCGAATAAAGGTATTCTACTTGACATAAAAACAATTTTAAAGCCAGAAGTTCGGCATTCATGAATAAACTTTTGAAAACTTTCGAAATTCCAATGGACAATTTTTAAGGAAATGTATGTTTTTCTATTAAAATCAATCTTTTCTTAGAATATAATGGTAGGTACAGAATTCTTAGCTTTTCATTTTAATGATACCAATTATCTTTCTTATAAAAACTTATTTTTATAAACTGACGAATTATTTTATGTTTATTTATATGTATTAATTATTATTTTACATGTATCATTTCTATGATGATACAATAAAACATGCTTTATTTTTGTTCTAGTGTCATTTTTTAATTAATTTTGTAGCATGCATTTGTAATAAAAACTTATGTGAATTGATAGTGTTTTATTTCTATCGAAAACTTTTTTAACGTTTATAATGAATATCTAAAGAATTTTTTAAAGAAGACAAAAAATTATTTAAATGTGTGTCTGTTATGTATTTGAAAAATTTCATTTTACACGTGTTATTATTTTATTTTAAGTGTGGTAGTTTTGTTTATTTAACAACCCTGTGGGGAAAATTTTAAAAATTTTGCAATGAATGGAAACTAACATTTCAGTTGTTCATGTTTTTTAATCAAACAACCTACAATAAGTAATATTTTTTTAAAGAAAAAAATTGAACCGTATAGTATACTGAAGAAATTCTAGCTTGAAATTGTTATTTTGTTATTGTTATTTTTACTATTGGAAACTGTACTGGTATATGTATTTTTCATTTTAATATTCAAAACTTTTTTTTTGTCTCGTTATAAATATATATTTCAGCTTTTCAATAAATAATTTGTTTTATTAATAATTGTTACTTCTCATGTACAGCAATTCTTCCTTATGTGTTAAAGGAAGTTATGTTTAAATTTAAGTTAATGCACACACACAATTGAACTTAAGTACGTAGAGAAAAAAATTAGGTTGTAATGCGTTGGACATTAAAGATAAAACTAAGTGTGGTTAATTCGAGGTTGGGTTCTATGGAAGCACTGGCGTGGCTAGTTCTGAGGGAGGTCTGTATCAAAATTCCACCGGGTGCCCTTTTTAAATATGAGAGAGAACCCTGTTAGTTAGACTGTAGTTACATATGTTGGGAGTATCTTGGGGGCCCCGTATCATCGGTACGGCTGATACGACGGTAGCTACGCCCTTGCTATGAAGTCTCCTTTCGTGTAATAATTATTTATTAATTTCAGTTAGGTTACACAAAAGACAATATATATCGTTGAAAAAAATAATAGGCAAAGAATATGAATGGTTTTTTTTCTAGAAACCGCTATCTTCCGTCACTTTACCTCTATTGAAGATGAATGATAGTTATAATACGTTCTGTTGGTTGGGACAGCCAGTTACATTTACTGTAGCAAGAGCGGTTACAATATTTTTTGTCTTGAGTCTCAAGTACTTAAATATCAAAAATAACCCTTAATATTGTTTAAAAAATTATTTATTACATTTGATGTTTAATAATAATACACAATTATTATTTAGAATCTAATATCAAGAATTTATTTAGAAGAATTAATATTTTTCATATCTAATATTAGGAGTTCAAAACTTGGTGTTATATTACTGTTACAGATTTCCAAAGTGGGAAAAACACAAACTCCGCTGCATATACCTTACGAAACTTAAAACATTTTTTCTTTGGGTAGCTAAAATGTATATTAAGAGAAATGAGCATTACTACTCCTAAATCATTCTTAATTTATTATAATACTTTCTGCTGCATTTTTCTAAGCCACCAACCACAATTTCTAAGCATTCGTCAAAACAATATCCATGGAACATATTTCATTTCAAGATCTGTAGCAATTTTTGTCTTTCCAAGCTGGTACCTATTTGTAAAAGAGCAAGGATCCGCAATAGAACAATATTTCTTAATGATGGAAGGTAATTGGCTAGAAAAATAAAAAAGAAACCTCCTCCCACTCCATAAAGAAGTTTAGATGCACGTATGATGCCCCCAAATGGGAGGCAGGATTCTCACATATTACAGATTAGATGTCTTCTTTCCTTCATCCTTCCTGTATAAGAAATTTTTACATTTTTCTTGCTCACATGCTATTAAACTCATTCCAAATGTCTTTATTCTCAGCATGTACTAAATTATATAATGAGCTTGTTAAATCTTTGATGAAGTATATGGCACATTACATTCAGGAGAGAAGAGATAAATGAGTACTTAAAAAGCCAGTCGTAAATTCTCGCTGAGTTTTTTAAGGAAAAAAAATCTTTTTTATACGAAAAATGATTTCTTAAAAATGTTTAGAACACGAAAATGAATTTTTTTTTCGTGTGACATTTTTAATCGGAGAAGATATATTTTGACTTATAAGCTTTATGGTTTTCGCAATATAAGTAAATTAAAAAAAAACACGTAATTCTACTTTGTAACTCTACCACAATATAGATTATTTACTAATCTAATGCTTCTTACACTTCATTAATTAAGCATGTCAAGAGTTTTTTGTAAATATGAATTATGTTTCTCAAGTAAAGATAAGAAGAAATGATGCAAAAAAAAAATGAAAAAATAATGCCTTGTTATACTTTTTTCTCAAAACTTTATAAAAAGTTATCTCACCATGATTTTCTTACACGTTTTATTATTATCAGAAGTTTTTTTTCTTTTTCGTAAATTTGTTCATTGAGTATCACATTGCATCCTATTTTTTCACTTAATAGCTACCAGAAGAGATTCTTATCTCTGTTAATTTCTGATTTATTTGTTTAATTTTTTCCTGCCTCTTTTATTTTAATCTTTAGCATCTAGAATCAAGTGTTTAAGATTAATTACTAAAAACTGTTATTTTAAGCATATCTTATTTTTTTAAGGTTACAGTTTTCCCCATTTTTTTAAATCAATACAAATTTTATTCTCACCTATCCTTATTTTTATGTAAATTGAAATTGCAAGAATAAGTTCTTTTCAAAAAATATAAGGTAATTAACATTTTTCAGTTTTTATAGTACGGAAAAATTGCTAGGGGGGTCATACTTAAATAACGAGAAAAAAAATGTTCAATCACACAAAGCATCTAAATATTAAAAAAAAGTGGAGAACCTCTTTGTTTCTTTCTAATTCTTTTAATGTTATGCTCCCAAATTTTTTTTAAGGCTATAGTGCAAAAAGGCTGCAATAGCCACTGCTATATACGAAAAAGAAATTACTTTTTTATTTAGAAAATATCTTTCGAATGTAGAAATCCTTTTACAATTTATGAAAACGGCAATGTATTGACAATTTTCGAAAAATAACATCTTTGATTCATTTTAGTGCTCCATGGTTTTTATGATTAAAATGCTCCCAAAAAGGTTTTATGAATATGGAGTCTTTCTGGTTATTCGATTGCTCCATTGTAGTCATCTCTTGATTAGTATCTCCTTACGCAAAGTTTCTGACACTAATCTCTCGCGGGTTTCGATGACTTACATAAGTCAGAGAAACTTTTGTATATCCAAGTCTGGTGTATTTCCTAATTTTATAAAAGAATTGATATTAGTAACTGTACAAAGAAAAGGCGAGGAAGATAACATGGTTGTGCTTCAATCAATTATCTCCTTGTAATCTGAGGCTTCGAAGTTTAAAGATGTAGAAATAAAAAGTTTCTGGTGTTTTTATCTTTCAAAATAGATTCCGTGGCTTACAAAACTCCTCTAAACTTCTCATCAAAAACCAATGCATTTCTAGGTTTTCGATATAAGCGAAGAACCTGTCCCATTCAATGACAACGAAAACGACTTACTTCAGGTTATCAGGAAAGTATTTGGAAGCTTTAATTGTTCTTGTACACTTGAATGAGACCGTCTGTAATAAAACGATCTTGGACCAGTTACTTTCCCATCCAAGTGCTGAAAAGAGTGACCGAAAAGTAACTCGATAATATTGAGTAAACACATTTCCTATTGCAGTGGCTGTTTAATGTTGTTTTCCAGATAAAACTCAATATAGCACCCTTTTCCAACTATTATTAATATTAGTACCATTACAGCAAAGGGCGTTTAAGTCTTCTAGTGAAATTCCTTTCTTTATTTAGATAATATATAACATTAGATGCAATGTCTTTGGCATATTCGGAGATCAAAGATACATAAACAACATAAAGCAAACCAGGTTCTACTCTTCTTCATTGTTCGACGAAATTGTTTTGCTTCAATTAGTTTTATAATTAAGGTATCAGTTTTTTCTTCCGTGAAAATAAATACCACATAATTGTTCGGAATTCTATCGACTGTAGTTTTATAAATTACTTCTATTGTGACTCTGTTTCCACTTAATTTTATATTCATCAACAACTATGGAAGTGTATATATATATATATATAATTGGTTTAGCAAACGAACTGTTTTAGTTTGCTAAACCAATAAGGTAAGGCACCTATACGATAAGATATTCCGTAGCGATCTTTGTTTAGCTTAATTTTCATTTTCCACGATTAAATTTTGGAGAAGTTTGCTTCTATTCATCATCAATGCTCCAATTGGCTTTTTAAAGAACCAGACTCTTCCAGAAAGTCTAAATTTAATTTCTGTTGTTCCTTTTGTACTTAAAATACCAATTTTTTTGTAGGATATTTGCTCTGTTTGTAGATATACTTCTGTTCAATGTCAGTAATCTTGTTTTAGGTTCATAATACATAAATTTAACGTAAACTGGACGTTAGTAGAGGTATGGAGTCTTTTTATAAGGACAAAATACAACCATTACATATTTTCAGGCAAAAACATCAAAGAGTTTGTTTTTATGGATTTTAAACTCACAAATTGTAAATCTTGGTTTATCGATATTTTTTGGTTATAAGATTTTCTAATATTACAATACCTAGCATGGAGAGGATTGACAAGCTGGAAGATATTATAATAAGAAATCGTAGAGATTGACTCCTTATCAAAAATGTTTTTACTTTTTTGTCCCACTGAATTGTTAAGAACTGAAAAACTCACTTTAGTGTCGTTGATATTTCTTACTAACTGAAGATTTTCTCCGGAATAGCGTCGGATTGCATACTCGCATGTAGGGAGCATATTTGTTAGCAAATCTATATGACCAAATATAAGGACACTCCAAAGATTGGCTCGCTATTTTCTTGGACGTTGACGAATTCATTTCACAAGCGAACTTAATAAAACATACAATTGCCAAACACCGCACAACATAGGTATTCATTTGCTAACGACGATTGACCCTAAACTTAAATATAACAGACAATCATTCATGATATAGAAGCGAGTGGAATTCTGGAGAAACTGACACTATAATAAATGGCATGAATAAACGTCACAAACCGTTAGCAACGATTTCGGAACACAGCCTTAAAACTTTTTGAGGCTCTGAGCCCCTACACAAATGGAGGCCCCACCTATTAGCCTTAAAAAGTAGACAGTACATAGCATGCGTTGCCAAATACTCGTACAAGCAACAACACGAAACAAATAAATGTGCATGACTTACATTCGCACAAACTGGCTCTATCGACTGCCGCTTTTTGTCTGAATGAGTAATGATGATGTATGGTTGTAGGCCTAGGACTATACATGGTCGACGGTCAACCCACGATACAGTTTTGCCACTGTTGCCAGTTTACATATAGTCCGAAATTCACAGTTTTTCTGAGAATACAACAGCAAACAGCATTTGAACATTGAAATTATTCGTTATTAAGGCTGAATCGAAAACGAGACGACCCCCATTGTAGCCGAGACATTGGGCCTGGACCCAGTTGGCCCATGCCTTAAGACGTCCCTGGAACTGAGTCTAGAGTTTTAAGAGGAATGAGCAGCAATCCCTCAACAATTCAATGACAGCCTTGTACTCAGCACAAACGTATGATGTAAATCCAGCACAGCTGTTAGAGATGATCATTCCTCTACCTAAGCTTGTTCATGCTGAGTACGTGCCTACGTATGTATATATAGGTTACATTAATGCTTTTCATTTACACACACGTATGATTTGTCAGCTATGAATACTGAGTTATGTTGAAATCAATTACATATACAGTCGAATCTCGATAATTCGAAATTGAAAGGACCAATGAAAAATTTCGAATTATCCAGAAGGTAGGAAAAAACTCAAAATACATAAAGAGAAATTTTTTTCTAACACATTTAAATTTGAAACTATGTAATAAAGCAAAAACATGCATGTATTAAAAACAACTATTAAAAGCATTTATACTGTACATAAAAAAAATTTTAACGAAAAAACCTGTTATCTTTTTTTTGTTTTATGGCATTCAATCTAACTTTGTCAATAGATTTTTCTAGAATAAATGAAGCTTGAAAAATGTCCACATCCACATGATTTTCAAGGGAAAAGTTACGTAGTTTGTTTAGTGACACTCAAGCTTCTGTCAGAGTTGTCGGAGTCAACTCCGATGATCATCAAAGGGACTACGTAACAGATGAGACAAGCAGAAACAATACAATACAAAATATGTAAGATCCAACCTGTTTGTTTCAGGACTCTACATGATAGTGAGTGTTTGAATTGTCGAGAGTTTTATACGATCACTTCGAATTATTGCGTATTCTATTCCGGCCAGCCACAGATTTTACTTCGAAATGTTGAGTGTACCAAAACGTATTGTTTTAGTTCGAAATATCAAAAGTTTTTCTAGGTGCTCAGCATATACTTCGAATTAGCGAATGGTTAATATTATTGAAGGTTTGAATTATCAAGAGTGGACTATACATAAATATTTTCTTTATAACTTGAAATTCAAGTACTCTAGCATTAAAACATGTAAATGATTTTAACTGAATAAATACATTTATCACAATCTGAGCTAATAAATTACTATTTAACATATTTATCCAAGCAAAACGTAAGAAACTGCCTTACAAAATATTTTAAACATGTTACTGCTTTGGGGGTCCTCATCACAGTTTTAAACATTCTTCTTTAATTATCTATCTTAAACCATTTTCCTTAAAAAAAATCAAAAATTACTCCAAAACAACATTTATTTTTTTTAACTCCGTGATCAACTAGATCCAACGAACAAGTTTTGAAAACCTAGTCTTCGACCTCAATCAAAAAGAATAAGCGTTCGAGAAAACCACATAAAGATAACATAACCCCTTATAAAAACTTTTATGGTGTGTTTAGAACACGAGAATTTTACGATGATTTCATGCTCCGTTACGGCATCGTTTTTTACACTTCCCATGCGATTGTGGCATGTTTCTTTTTAGTTGAAGAAAAAATGAAATTTTAACCACCAGAGCTCTCGTTTACTATGGGCAATGGACCATTTTCTGAGTTATCTTTTGATAAAGAATAAACAAACGGAAGAAGTCAATTCCTCTTACGTAAATTCTTTTACGATTTTTTTGAGAATTTATTTTTTTTTTTTTTTATTTTGAGAAGCCCACAACTTACGTAAATTCTTTGTGTTTCCAAGAACTATATTTTACTTCTTTTTTTTTCTTTTTATCTGATAAACCTACAACATTTGTGGAATATTTTGATAAAACTGTTTACTACAACTAACACCTACACAATGTCTAAATGAACACTGATATTTGCGCAATTTTTTATAATAAAAGTACTTTTATGGTAACAATCAAACCAAATTCCTTACGTAATTATCTAAAAAACGTTGTTCACATATTCTGATAAACCTACAATATTTGTAGAATTTTCTGAAAAATATGTCCTCAAAACAAACACCTACATTTTTATATAAGCATGGAAAATATTTGGTAGTTCATATAAAAAGGGGTTTTAAATCGCTTATGTAGTGTGCTTAAATTAAATTTATTGCGTAAATATATTTTTATTCTATAAAATTTAATCCATTCGGTTTATTCGTAAAAATTCCACAACATTTCGAAAATTTTCTAAAAATATTATTTGATAAAACTACTTTTATAAGTTTTGAAACTTTCTACCATGAAGAAATACTTAACAAAAACTTCTTCCTAACTAAGATACAAACATAATTTTGGGATGAGATTCAAATTTAAAATGTAACTAAAATGAAATTTAAGGAAATAGAAAAACTACTCTAGAAATATCCATAAAACATTTTTACTTACAGAATTCGCTCAAAAATTCAGTTTTATTACGATTCAAATCATGAAAAATGCACTTTCTTTCTGGTTAAAATTCTGAAAATTCATTCAATTTCCAAGAAGTTCTAAGAAATAGTTTTATTCCCGAATAAGACCCTTTCCATGTTAAAGATGATTAGAATTTCATTTCTGCATACTTTTTTTACTAGTTTTCTTTACGTATTAATTTATGTATTCCAGTATTTCCTTCGTGTTGATTTATTTTGATTACATGTACTTATTTCGTACGACTCTAATATTATCATAAGATAAATATAGAATACTCTCGTGGTTTTCGCTAATAAATTTTATTTCTTAATTTACCTCTTATTTAACAGAATTAAACCCAAAAAGGATAAGCTTAAATATAATAATCTTAAAGGTCAAAATTCGAAAATAGGTTCCTATTTAAAGTTAAAAAATCAGCTTCAGATAAAAAAAAGTAGTATACGTTTTTTTTTTTTTGTTTTGTTTTTTTTAATTTTTAAAAATTTTAGAAAAAAAATTATCTTTACACTCAATAACAAATTCCTGTCTTAAATTTAAGACCTTTTTTTTAAAAAAAAAAAATTTTTCTTGATATATTTCTGTATTTTACAGTTCTCTACAACATTATAAGTAATTCAATTTAAAGATCTTTACTGACTTTTAAAATACCTAAACAAAATCCAAATTAATTTCAGTATAATTGATATCGTAATTGACCAAAATTCTAGAAACTTTAAAAAATTTTAGCATAAAATAAAATAGCTAATTTATAATTTCAGGTGTTTCTTTTAAATAAAGTAATATTTTGTTTTGTGTGTGAAACAACAAAAATACAGTAAAGCTTACTGATATCTAAATGAATCTTTTATCAATCAATCAAATTTTCAATCAGATCAATCAAAATTTCCGGTTCTATTTGATAGTAACAGATTTAGACAAAAAAAATTATATATGAAAACATATAATTTTTTGTTGTTGTCTAAATCTGTTATCAAAAAGAACCGGAAAATTTGATTGATTTGTCTATGAAATGAATTATGAAATTATATATGAAAACATATATAATTTTTTTTTGTCTAAATCTGTTACTATCAAATAGAACCGTAAAATTTGATTGATTTGTCTATGAAATGAATTATGAAATTATATATGAAAACATATATAATTTTTTTTGTATAAATCTGTTACTATCGAATAGAACCGGAAAATTTGATTGATTTGTCTACAAAATGTTTTATATGCATACATAATGTTTACATCAATGATTAACAAGAGATTAAGCTGCAATACAAATCAGTCTTTTGAAAAACTTAACAACTTATACAATTTATTAAAAATGTTTTAAATTGAAAATGAAAATGAGGTTAGGCTTGAATGTCTTAAAAGAATAGAAATCCTAAAAATACTTACAGGTTTTTTTAAATCAGCTTTCCTGAAACTCTTTTTGCTTTGGCACCTTAGTTCGGGTGGATATATTTGACGGCACAGGTACCATTAAAGTGCTTTGAATGTGAAGGGGAAGAAAACAGAGAAAATTTAATACTTACTTACCTTTATTACAGAGAATGAAACCGATTGTGGAAGAACTTTTCGTTATTTTCTTTATGTTTATATATATATATATATATATATAAGGAAAGTTTAGTTAGTTTTACCTTCAAATATCACTTGACCCATAAAGTTTGCTCCTGTATTTATTTTTTATGTACGCTTACGTTGAGAAAGCAGACTAGAGAAATAAGATGAAGTAAAACGCTGAATTCTTTTCATGCAGCCTTGCCAACAGCATTGTTATCTTAATACACCTGCATCTAGAACTCTCCTTGGCTACCTTCACGGAATTTTTGTTTTAAACTGCTGTCTTTTTTTAGAAACTTTCATTCATCATTTAGTAAGTTTACGTTTTGAGTAGCAGGAAAATGGGTTCATCGTCCAGCAGTACATGTCATCAGAGTCAATGTTGAGAAAATAATCAAATGTGTTTCTTTCCGATTGTTGCAAATAAGTAATAACAATTTCGAGGAAGTTCGTTCGAAGGTTGATCTCACTTGTTTTGACAAATTCTTGCAATCGAGGAATGTTGGAACAATATCTCTTCTCTCAACACAAGTTTTAAAAATATAATTATTTTACAATATTTATATTATTTTAGAGTTGAGCTTCTTTTTTTCTTGAAGAGTTTCAGTTAATTTTTAAAAGGTGTCGGAAAGATATCCCAATTTAAGCAGCTCATCGACAACACCTAATTGTTGCACCTTCTCTATAAATGTGTGCATCTCTATAATGTATCTTTTAGTAGTTCAAACAGTTTGGCTAGAGTTTTTTCTCCTTATAACGAGTGCTCATCCATTTGCAGTAAAAGGTAGAAGGGATACATACTCAGATATTCAGCGTAAGTTTCAAAAGGCGTTCTTGAGCATGAAAGTGACATGAGCATAAAAAGGTGTGGTCATTCACAACATCATTCAATCTGAGTTTTAAGAACTTGCGGCATTTCCTAGTTGACAGAGAAGGCTGGTGAATGTCAGAGAGGCAGCGATATATATATGTTATCGTTAAAGTGTGAAATCCGTTATTTCATAAAATAACGAGTAATTTCATGAAACAACTAGACAAGTCGGTAAAAGCATATAAAATTTTTGAGAATTCTACGATTTAACTAGGTATTTTATAAAATAACGATTACTTGATAGTTAAAGTATGAAATATGGCACTCGAAAGTTCTTTGAAAAGGTTCTAGAAATTTTCCGATTAGGAACAAGCGATGGCTGAAACCTGCTTTGGGCAGGGGAGGGCTTACACACTAAAATATCAACCCCATATTAATCCTATGGTGCCATTTTTCTTGATGATAAGGGGTTGATATTTGGGGATCGATAGTTCTACCTGTTTGGTTAGGAAATATAAGGACTAGACACCCCCTAGGTGCCTCCCCCTGAACAGCATTTTGCCAATACCTCGACACCTGAACCTCCCAGTCCTCTCGGACTTAGCTCATTCGATCCCTCTGCTTCCATTGTATATTCGCACCGATTTTCTTGCTCATGGGGTCATTCCTCGTATTTTATTTCAACGTTTTAAACTTTTTAAAACTTTTAAAACTTTTTTAAATTTGTAATATCTTGAAATGTATTTAAGTCTCTGGTTTGAGTTTTGAACCACAGGTTCCCCTCGGTGAGACCCATCCATTTGTCCTCTTATCCCTCTTTTAGTAGGCCTAGCACACTAAAATATCATGTTCCCATGTTATTCCTGTAGGGTTGGGTAAATATTTTGCTCCCCTTTGGAATTGAGCTAGGGTCTTGATATTTGTAGGTACAATAGTATCAACGTCATATCCCGATATATATATGAGAAAATCGACCTCCTCAGGGGCTCCCTCTCCTACAGGACTATTTCCTTTATATCTCGAATCTTTGACCATCTTGGTCATCTGTACCCACCTTATTCGATAGATATCCCTATGACCTTTCTGCACATATAATTTTATTGCAATATAAACCTATCCCCCCCCCATTTTACGTTTTTAAAGTATTTTACATTTTTTAAAATCGTCATCTCTCCGAGGAATTTTAAGTGTCTGCTTTGAAACTCGAATCATAGGTTCTCCTCATCGAACTACATTTCTTTGTCCAATTTGTTCTGTGCTAGTGGGCCAGAGGCGGGCTTCGTCGTCAAAATTAAAACCCCCATGTTAAATTTTTCGTGTGATTTTAGCTATTTATGATCAATTAATTTATAAAACAACTTTGAAGTAGTTTATTTTTCACTTAAACGGTCTATCATTAGTTATTCTATGAAATAACTGAATTATACACACTTTAACTGTAACATATACATTCCCTGCCATTTATTTCATCCTAAATATGACTCTCTTCCCTTTCCAGGCATACTAAGAGGTGCGGTTTGTGTGTGAGATTCTATGCCTTAAGTACATCAGTAAATACATATATTGTAACTATAAGGAACGCACATAAAAAAGTCAAAAAGGTACTTCTTTTCATTATTTTTGTTGTTATATTCGCCATCGTGGTTTTGAATTGTGATTTTGTATTTTGATGTTTCTGAATTTTTTTCTTACTTTTTTCCATAAGAATCTGTGTTTCATCTTCATGCATTTAAATACATCCACAAAAGCGATGTAATAAATAAAAACATTACAAGGCACTATAGGCTAAAAAATAAGTTATCCTCAGTAGCATAATAGCAAACTATTAACCTTAGAAATAAAGATTGTAGAGTTAAACATTATTTCAAGGCCAGACAACCTTCCCATATATTAGCCTGTGCTATCAAGCAGCAAAGAAGGGAAAGTAGGGAATGAATAAGATTCTATAACTACTAGAGATTATAAACATAATACTAAAAAACAGTACTAAAAATACTGTAAATTAGTTACTAATGCCAAATACCAAGCAAAAAAATTATCTACGTACCTAAATCAGAAAATTAAACATCTAAATAAAATAGCAAAACCTGTTATATTGTCCTCTTTCCCCTTTTTGATTGTGAAGTTATAAATTATAGAACGTCCAAGAAATGTAACTACACCTTCAAAAATCAATTAAAATTAAACAAAGATTTTCACTTGCTATTTTTTATGTTCCGTAAAGAAAAGATTGAAGTTTCTGTTTAATTTAATTTCAAACTAAATGGTGCAACGCCCCCAATTTGCAACATTCTCGTTTTAAAATGGCTTCACCGCAAGAACAAGCTCAAGTTGTAGCATGGGTTATCGAATTTAAATCTGCAACACATGTACAGCGAAAATCGGGCGCTGCCACACTAGAGTTTGGAAGTAAGACAAAGTTAATCGGGCGATGGAAGGAAAGATGAAGTCCTATTTCGTGTCCACCTAGATCCAGGGACATCTTCAGGAAAGGGCCAACTGGGCTCGGGCCCAGGACCTCGGTCGCAATGGGGGCTTCGTCTCGTTCTCGACTCAGCCTTAATAAGATCATAATTCGAATAATTTCAAAGGTAAAATGTGATTCCCGGAAGTATATTCTTCGAAAAACTGGGAATTCCGGACAATACGTCAACTGGCTACATGTGATGATCGTCGTCCATGTGCAGGCCTATATATGTATATATATATATATATATATATATATATAATATATATATATATATAGGCTATCACCATACACCATCATTTCTCATTCAATCAAGAGGCGGCAGTCGGTCGAGCCGGTTTGTGCGACTGTAAGTCATGTACATTTATTTGTTTCGGCTTGTTGTTTGTACGAGTATTTGATAACGTATGCTGTGTAGTATCTTCTTTTTAGGGTCATAGGTGGGGCCTACATTTGTGTAGGGGCCTAGGGCCTACTTTTGAGTAGAGATCCAGGGCCTCAAGAAGTCTTAAGACGTCCCTGTCTTGATCATAACACCTTCGACTTCTCTTAGGGAAACGTGAAAAACAGTGTTTACCAATCTTCATTAAGTGCCAATTATGAAATGAGGAAAACCGAATTACAGTGGCCATTCAGATTGTTGGTCTGCAATGCTTCATAGAGAACGTGGCTAGAAACCTCGTAAAGATTCTATGTTTTTAGTGCAACTAATGGTGCATACATTAAAATCTCGCATAAAGCATTCTAGAACAACTTTGGTATTTCCAGTTGGGTTTAAAAAAAAAAACCGCAAGAAATATTTAAAAATTTTTCATTATTATTATTTAATTTATTATTTTATTATTATTTATTATTATTTATTACTTAATTTTATTATTATTATTTATTTATTATTATATTATTTTATTATTATTATTATTATTTTATTTCATAATATTATGACTTAATTTTATTATTATTATTATTTTATTTTATTAATATTATTATTTTTAATTAATATTTGAAAGTATAATTAAACTTGTAGGACAACCAGTACTTGATTAATTGTTACAACATATTTTGTAGTTTTATTGCTATTTTGTTTTATTTTAATCGTAATTTACCCTTTTCTTAAAAAAAATACATATAAAATAAAGAACATGCAAAAATTAATTTTTAATTACAAAAGAAATTTCGGTGGAACAATGTATCAATCATGACGGCACATTAAAACACGATGTCAATTCATTCAATAAATTTTATCTCCAAAAAAAAAAAAAAAAAAACATTTTTTGTTGCATTATCTACCCCGTAGCACCCGCTAATGACTCACCAAAAATATTCATACAAAGATTGGATCTAAATTATTCTTCCACACGAAACTTCTAAAGAGGTCAATTATTCTTCAATATGGGTTAAAAGAGCACAATTCATCCCCTGATTCGAAACTAGAACTGTTATTTTTTTCCGACCCTCAGTCACTTTCCGTAATTACTTAATGACTACAGCGAGACGTAAGGCTATCCTCCTAGTCTGGAGTCATTCGAAAGAAGGAAGAGTCAAGGTCTTTTTTTGATGTGACGTCATCATCGAAAGTAGTGACGGAAACATGAAATAAAAGCGCCTACACGAGCAGCCAAAGTTCCATTTTCATTTGGCGATTGGAATGTCGCAGGCGAAAACAAACTTGCGAAAGTTCTTGCTGTTGCCTTGTTTTCTCACCTAGCGAGTGGCGGTTGGGAAATCATTTTGGCGGAACATGTTTTTAAAATATTCCATGTTGACACTCACCCTTTTTCTGAATCTTTTATAAAACAGACAGGATGTTTGGAAAGTGATGTCACTGTTTTTAGTTTAATCGTTTGTCTTGTAAAGTTACGTTCAATTGTCCAATTGGTGCCCTTCGTATTTCTTGCAACATGAGTAGTGAAACCTACGCTTCATGCCACTGAGTCAGAATGATGCTGCGGAAATTGATGATTAGATTATTCTCTTCTCTTCTTCCAGTTTTATTACTCAATGGTCATCAAAAATTATAGAATTTTGTTTGATCTGTCGTCGATATGAATCATCGATGAATTCGGTGTTAAAAATATTCGTGATTTTTACGGTATTCGATTGCATTCGTAACTCTGAATGTGAAAAAGTGCATATATGACTACCGTAAAATCCGGCGTATGACGTGCACTTTTAACACAAAAAATAAGATAGAAATTTAAGGGAGTGCGCGTTATATGTTGGGTTTTAAAATGACAGTTTTAAAAATAAAAAAAGAGATGAGTATGGTTTCTTCGTAAAAAAGGAGGCGCGCGTTATAGGGCGAATATACGTAAAATTTAAAAAATACAACTGGAAAGTGCGTGTAATCGCTGTACGCCGGATTTTAGGGGTAATTTAATTTTTTTTTACAATAAAAATGAATTGCGTTTTTGTTTTATAAATATGTAGCATATATTTCATTATTACTTTTTTGCACGGTTATTTGGAAGAATATTAAAAATATTATATAAATATTTCATCTTACACGATTTTTTAAAGTTGTGGAACATATCCCCACATTTTCCATATCTCAAATGTCGCATATATTTTTAAAAAAAATTTTTGCACAGTTTTCTGAGGAACGTATCTACCGTGTAAAAAAAAAAAAAGAGTTAGGTGTATAAGGGCGCGTTAAACGTCGGATTTTACGGTATTTTTTTTATATTGCGAGTCGGTTGAGAAATAGAATATACATACACAAATAAAGAATATTATTACAGTAAAAATATTATTTAAAGACAATTTTCGGCAAAAAGTTAAGAAATAATTACATTTCGAGAAACATTCTTCTTTCATGATTATATTTACATGTATATGGCGAAGATTAAAGAGCCTGAACTAGGAATTTTGAAAAATTCATATTATTTTCAGATTTACTTCCAATCGAAAAAATATAAATTAAATCGAAATAACATTTCTCCTAAGTTGTTTTTTTTAAAATAAGAATAAATTCATTTCCAAATTATATATTTCAAAAATCCTAGTTCAGTCTCTGTATAAAAATCTTAATTATACGTCTATAGCAGCGTTTTTCAAACTATGGGTACGCCCCTTGGAGGGCGGATAACCCTACGAGGGGGCGCGAGCATATCGAAAGTCGAAAAAAATATTTAAAATAATTATTAATTTACTGAAAGGAAGCAAAACAAAATACATTCTGACATAATAAAAAATGAAATACATATTCATACAGATATAAGAATCCTTATAAATGTATCAGGAAGGCAAAAGTTTTTAATTGTTAATTTATCAATACTAAATTAAAAACAAATTTAGCAATTAATAATAACTTCCATAAGCGTGTTATATACAAAATATAATACTCATCTTGATAATTTGTGCAGCTCATAATTAAAGTTGCTTTATAGCTTTAGCGTTGTCTATCAAAAATTAATTGAAGGATAATTTGAATCCTTCGAAAAGGAGAATTGTACAGTACGAAAGATTTGTAGTTTGAAAAAGTGATTTTATATATGAATATGATTAGAATTGAAAACCCAACAAATCAATATAGAAACTCAAATTTCAACAGGGTAGCGATAAAAAGTTTTTTTTTACGTCTTTATATAACATATAGGCATTTATAAAATAAAGATAATTCTTTAAAAATCTTTTCTACTTGTTTTTATGTCTTAAAAAACATAATAAGATACACAGTAGAGAATAATTTAGTTATTGCATGATCATAGAAACATACGCATGCTGATACTCATGATTTTCTCTGAGTCAAGCGATATTACAATTATTGTCATAAGGTTACATTTTTCTGAAATAATTGAAAGAATTTCTCTATCTTATTGTTATCAGCGAAGAGAGAGTTCCAGATGCACTTCATTCGCTTTCCTCTGATAACAAATGACTCATTGGATTATATTACGTTTGCGTTTATTATGTGATGTTTCCGATTTTATTACCGTATCAAATCTTATGATTCCAGAAGAAGTGAGGAAAGAGAGCGGAGGGGCGGGATATTATTTCTAGCTCAACCTGCTATCTGATTTAAGTTTACTCATCTATTTTACAAAATATGACTAGTTTTTTTCTCTTTATTCTTCACAATTTCGTAACTCATGGGATTATATTAACCCCTTCCAAGTTCATTTTATTTCTGAATTATGGAACAAAAAATGCCCTTTTTTATGCCTATTTTCAACCATGCATTTTGTACCATTCGCATACAAAATTTTCTAAAAATTATTATAAAAAATCTACTTAAATAAATGAGTAACTTACCTGTAAAATCGGCTTTTGTAGTTTAGTATAAAGCTTATAATATAAAGCTTAGGATACCTAACTTTTATCTTGAATTACAAATTTTATTTACATATTTTACATTTACGTAAATGATTATGAAATTATTAATCAATATTTGATCGTGTATGATAAATTCTAAAACACTGTACTACACATAACACAGCATCGCAATCTGGATAGAAGTGTCTTGTTTCTATCTTTTTACCTTCTCTCCTTTATTGTCTTTCTTTGAGCTGAAAATAAATGCACTGTCGTGTTGGATTAGTTTTCTTCTTTGCTTAGGGAATGTAGTGAACAAAGTGTCTTTCAGAGAAGCGTGAAGGGGACTTCCTCTTTTTGCAGAAAACTCCCCGAATATATATAGTACTTTTCAATTATTCGGACCCATAAGCATCCCACGGGAAATAATTGGGGAAAGACCGATTGCACAGTGTAAATTTTCACAGTGCCTGAGCTACGCTAGGGATGAGCCAGGATGGTACGTTTCTCCGGCCCGATCTCAGCTCAGGAAAAAACCGGGAAGAGATTTATTTTCGAGAACCCTTAAGTTTTTAGATAGTTTGCACCTTATAAGAGTCATATTATTATCAATTCACGCAATAAAATTCACATTAAAACAAATCAAAGGCTTTTTGGTAAATATTTATGGCTTTCAAAGCTGCAGCTTAATCTACTGGATTGGTTTATTTTTTATGCATAATACGGCTTATCA
>BMAO01016324.1:0-23289 GCA_019973975.1 Trichonephila clavata | reverse complement strand
TTATTTTTTTGTTCTGAGCATAATCTGGAACTAATTTGATATCGGACAGCTATGCTTGTTGTCGAGTGATAGAAAATCCAAGCTGGTGGCTTAGCTGAAACAAATCATCAGGGAAACAATTAAAAAACTTTTGAAATTATATTTCAAAGGGAGAATATAGGAATATATTAAAATTGTTCAATATAAATTAATAATAAATATCAATATAATATATTAAAGATATGAAATATAAATATAATCCTTATAATTATAACAATTATTGTACATTCTAATCATGATTAACTTCATAATAATAATTGAACTATATAATTCTGATTACATTATAAATTAAAATTTATCAATATGGAACAAAATTTTTTGCTAAATAACTTGCAATATTCCAAAATTACGAGTGCCTTTATGAAATATTATCTCGAAAGGGAAAGGATTAAAAAATGCGTTACATTTAAGTTAAAGTCTTGTGGAAAATATTATATGCAACTTGCGTCCCAATAAATAAAAAGCACGACCCTCATATACTTGAAAAAATTATCATCCGGTACTCACCATTGGTTTTTAGAAATATCTATATTCGAAAATAGAAAACAAAATACAAAAAAGAGACTGAAATAGTAACATGTAACATAACTAAAGAAAGATTTCAATGAAATTGGTTAAATTTAAAAAAAAAATCGAATTATGAATTCATCTGAAATTAATAGTTACCTCGAAAAAAAAACAATTAAAGGAAAACTTGTATAATATCTGTAATCCCCATGACAAAAACACCACCTGATAAAAATATAACACCATTGTAATGTTATCGGCCTTCTCTTGACGAGCATACGGAATATGGCGCGTGGCACTTCGATATCCAATTAGCTCCGAAATTCAAAATTTTACTACAATGATGTTGAATGACAAAAAATATTGGTTGCTTTGGAAAGTTTAAAGAATATCATAATTTTCGTCAGTTATTTCAAATCATTCTATTGGTGATTGGGCAGGACCACCAAATAACTTTGCAGGTTATTAAAATCCGAATTCAGCAAAAAAAATCGTGAAAAGAAAATTAAAAGGTTTTCAAAAAAGTCAGATACTGAGAACTCTGATCAAATTATTTACAAATCGAAGGTTAGATAAATACACAAACATATTTTCATAAAGAAGTTTGGGATAAGGAATTGTATTTGTCCTAAATTATTACCAAAACTATCATCGAAAACTTTTTTTTATTCTCAGGATAAAGCAAACACGCCTCTCAGAATTCAGACCCAAATCATAGAAGATTAGTTTGGCAGTATAGAACGAGGAACTGCCCATTTGAATGAAGTTTTCATCATTCGACGTCAAAATGAAATTAAATGTTTAATAAAAGAGTTTATAAGAAACTGAGGTTTACAAAAATTTGAATATTGCACATTCAGTTAAATTCAACTTTTTAATTCTGATATTTAATACTAAAAAGATGAATATACTTGAAGCAAGCCAAGTAATGTAGTGCTTTATCATTGTGGTTTAAAGTGAGGGTTCCGATGATGAAACAATTTTAAAAATACTCATTGTTGAGTAGCTTTCGAGTGTATTGTTACTTTTTATGGAAATATCATCTGTTACGCGCTTTTCTTTATTATTTATAATGTACCTACTGTAATATATTGTTATGACCACATATACTGTTTAAAAGAATACTGTTTCATTTGAAACGCATCTAATTTCAGAACCACATCAAAATAATTGGAAGCGAAATACCAGCAAGCACTAGAAATAATAAAACAGCGAAAAAGTGAAAAATCAAGAAGTAAAGCTAAAGAGACCTTGAAAGAGAACTGTTACAAAAAAAGAAGAAAGTCAATTCTACCTTTTCTAAGAACTCTACAAAAACATTTGCAATCTATATTATTACGTAAGTGTAAATCCTACTTCATACATTCGGATATTCAAAACTGTAATACTATTGTAGATATTTGTAGGAGAAATCTTATTTTTTTAAAGGAAAAACTTTTTTTTCCAGTATTCTGATTGGACTACATAACAATTATTATTTTATTTATTAATGATCAATATTTTTCTCAAATTTTCGAAATTACATACAAAACAGGTTTTTCATATGAAAATGGTTACTTATTGTCACAAATAATTAAATGATATATAATTTAAAAAATAGTGATGCATAACAGTTGATTTTTCAATTTAATTTAAAATGTTATTGAAAATATAAAATTCAGAATTCATTTTTTCAGATAAATATAATAAAAATTAATGTCAGAAATTTTTTTAATAATACACGTTTTCAAAAATCATCTATGGAATTGAGCAATACTTATTAGGAATTCAGAAAATCGAAGGAATACGCTTAGAACCCCCCCCCCTCCTTCTGGGTAACTCAAACAATATTCATGAATGGAATGTTTTACTGTGGTGTTTCTCAAACTGTGGAACTCGCTCTCTCGGGTGGCGGGATATCACTAAGAAGGGGGGGGGGTGAAATTATCAAATTATAATTTTAATTATAATTTGATCTAGCTTCTCAAGTATAATTCAAACGCACGCTGGAATCAAAAAGGTATTCGGACACTTTTGAAATGAGAAATTTAACAAATATACAACGCATGATTAGAAATTAATTTCATACCACATTTTTCGACTAAAGGTTTAAGTATAAACGTTTAAACAGATATGATTCTTCATAGAAAAAATTCCTAGAAATAAAAATATATATATATAAGTTGTTCTGCAAAATCTCGTAATTAGCCAATTGGAAGAGAGAAAATCAGTTTGCTGTATATTAAAAATCTTGAAATTGCTTATGTCTACTGTTTCTAACATCATTGACAGGTTCAAGAAAACAAATAGTTTTGAAAACAAGAAACTATCAGGGCATTCGAAGATAGTTTATGAACATGAAGAGAGGAGAATTGTGAGACAAAAGTACACATTAATTCAAAAGTTTGTGCAGTAAAATTGTCTTTGCCATGTAAAAGTGTTCGGATAGTCAGTAAATCCTGAAACTGTTCGAAATGATTTCAGAAAACATAAGTATCATGCAAGAGTACGTCAAAGAGAGCCCTATATCAGCAAACAAAAACACCAGCAAGGCTTATATTTGCCAGAATGTATGTAAGGGAGCGAACGGGAATGGTGAGAAAATGTAATTTTTGTTGATGAAAGAAAATATAACAGATTCGTATCGGATATCAAGCAAAAGGTTTGGCAGAAATCAATTACAACAATGCTTGCGAACAATTTACGGCCTACTGTTAACTATGGAGAGGATAACCAAATTGTCTGGGAAAGCATGGCAAGCTCTCTTTTCGGGAACTTACATTTTATTAATAATATAATGTATAAATATGTCTATCTTGACATGCTCAAAATAAATTTAAAGCAGAGTGTTAGCAAGCAGGGATTATTAGGAAATTTTAATTTGTAAAAGATAATGACACAAAACAACTGCAGATAATTGCAAGCCATTTACCCTCTACCGCTGTCCTAGTGTTATTAAGACTCCTGAACAAAACCCAGACCTTAGTCCATATGAGTGAGTGATTAATTGAAATTGAGTGTTTAATTGAAAGAATTTAAGAGAAACTGAGGTTTACAAAAATTTGAATATTGCACATTCACTTGAATTCAACTTTTAATTTTGATTTTTAATACAAAAAAGTTAAATATACGAGGAGCAGATCAAATAAATGTAATGCTTTATTACTGTGATTTAACGGTAGGATTCCAATGATGACAAAAATGCGATAATACTCATTGTTGAGCAACTGCTGAATGTACTGTTACTTTTTTTTGAAATATCATCTGTTACGTTGTTCTCTATTATTTATATAGTGCTTACTTTAAGATATTGTTATGAACACATATACTGTTTAAAAGCATATTGTTTCACTTAAAATACGTCTCATTTTAGGACCACATAAACATAATTAGAAGCAAAATATCAGCCTCTCTAGAGACAAAAAACAGCATAAATGTGAGAAACCAAAAAGTAAAGCGAAATAAACCTAAAAAAGAGAACTGTCGTAAAAAAGAAGAAAGTCAATTCTACCTATTTTATCAATTCTACAGAAGCATTTACACAAGCTATACTGTTACGTAAGTGTAAATCCTATTACATACTTTCGGATATTCGACACTGTAATATTATTGTGAATATTTGTAAAAAAATCGTACTTTTTTTAAAGATAACCATTTTTTTCTAATATTCTGATTGAAATACTTTACATTTATTGTTTTGTTTATAATTGATGAATTTTTTTCACAAATTTTCGAAATTAATTACATAATAGCTTTTCCATATGGAAATGGTTACTTATCGTTACAAATGATGGGTTGAGATATAATTTTAAAAATAGCATTCCTTAGATAGACTTTTCATTTTAATTTAAAAAGTTATTGACAGTATAAACTTCAGGAGACCTTTCTCAAATGAAATATTAAAAAAGCCTACAATGAGAAAATATTTTAATAATATACGTTTTGGTAAGGCAAACTATGAAATTGTGTAATGCTTATTAAAAAAGCAGAAAAACGAAGGGGAATACGGTTCTTATCCCCCCCCTTCTGGGTAATTCAAACAGTTTTCATTAAGGGAACGCTTTACAGTAGCGTTTATCAAACATTAAGGCACGCCCACTTAAAATTCTAAATAATAATTTACTTAAAATATATGTTTATTTCATTAAATTATTTTGCTTAAGTCATTGAAGATCTCTGCAATTTTAATTAGAGAAAAAAGTTAGTTAAAAAAATTTAATTGAATTACAAACCTTCCAAACGTTTTAAAAATGTTGTAAATTTGTAAAATATAACGTTTTCGAAGAGCGGTAACGAAAATGTGCTCGATCGAAAAATATTATTTTCATTCTGCTCTGTCAATTAAGAAGAAAAAACTTGTTGACATTTATATTGTTTTAGCTTTATTGTTTCAATTGAATTAATTATATTACTATCTCTTTTTTTTTCAAATTTTAAAATCAGCCTTCAGAATCCAACCATAGAAATCTACAGTTTTTTGGATTGATACAAAAAAATCAAGTGTCAAACCATCTGCGTAAGTTTAGTTCTTGTTCCTTCAACTTTAAGTAAGTTGTAATAAAGTATTTTGATACTTTAGACTGTGTTTGAAAACTAATAACAAAAACTCAACAAGGAGGCAAAATTTGTAAAATATATTATTTGCTACACAATTATAAATCTAGATTTCAGCTATTGTAGCACACTTTTGTTGGTTTTTAATACGGTCGAATATTCGAGGTAACAGAAAACGCTTGTATACATATCTTACATGCTGTTTCAGAAAGGAGTCACTTTCTTCTAGTAGTGTCCATGTATCCGTTGGAATGGTAATCCTGGAGGAACCTTTTTTAGGAATATAAATAAAAAAATTCATTAAGAAGACTTATTTTATTGTTTCAAGATATGTATACACGGACGCATGAAATAAAAAGATTTATTACTAAGGGGTTAGCCTATATACAATCATTTAATTGGCTTTTTCCCTCAAATTTTCATTCGCAAACGCGCGCATTCACAATAAAAAAACACAGATGGAGTAAGGGTTATTCTAGTTATTTTTCTTTTGACTGCATTGATATGTTTGATAACCGACCGTGTCCTACTGAGGTTCTAAGATAACTTTTAGTTCAGAAGTACCTCTTTTTCTGCCGTTGCAGTTGTGATCGGAAGGGCCAAAAACAGGACACCATGCTGTAATAATATCCTAAAAACTTGAGGCAAAGCTATTGAAATTAACTATAATTTTGTGATCTCATTGATAGAATGTAATTCCTATAGTTAAGGTTTCAAACAGCATTTCAAATATTTTGTATGTTATTGTATATATTGTTATAGAGCTTTGCATAAATATTCTATGTTTATGTATTTCCTTACTTCTTTTCTAGAAAAGATTAATAATTTATCCCCTTATAAATATTCGAAAATACTACTTCATTGATAATTTATCTAAAAAATGCTTTGTTCTCTTTTGTCTTTTATTTTTGAAAGTACCTCATTCCTTTGTTAGGTCCTCGGATTCATTTAGCAAAGAGCTGGAAGTGATTTTTAAATCTTTATTGATACCATTCTGCTCAGAAGATTCAATAGAATACAAGATAGGCTTAGGTCATTCTTTTCATGATGTAGATCTTTAGAAATAGGAAGTTTGATTTCAAATAACGAAGAAAAATAAATTGAAAACACCATAAAATTATAGCTTTAAAATTGTAATTATATTTTTACAAACATCACCGTGACATAAAAGGCAGATTTTTCCCAAAGCGTTATTATTGGTTTATAACCTCTCATGGACTTCAAATTAGTAGATATGATGGGTGTATATAAGTATAAAAATTTGCGATTTCTTCTTATTTTTGCATTAACAAATGTTCCATATACTCAAGAAGCGCTAAATAGTTTAATACATAATTATTTAAGAGGTTAGAGTTTAATACCTTATGTTAATGCAACATCTATGGTTTACTAGTTTTATTTTAATTATTCACCCAAACATCCATGAATTTAAAATTTAAGATAAATGTCTGGAATTTTTATGACACATACTAAGTTTCTTATGGCATGGCTTAAAAGAACGCGGAATGGGAAAATCGTTTTTTTTATACAAATATATCTATTTAGCCTGCTTTAAAAGGCGTGTCGAAATAAAGTAAAATGTTTGTGAATTATAATATATATAATATAAGAAAAGAATATAAAAAATATTACCATTCCGATCCAAGTGATACAGACTTGCTCATTGTAGAAGAAAAATGATAAAATGTTTGACAATTTTTCCTTGCAATATATATTTTATTCCATTTAAGTGGATTTCATGTAGATAGTAAATGCGAAGTTTATCTGCATCAGGGGCTTCCAAAATATATTCCGATGAACCTTGTTGTTCTCCGAAACATACTCAAATCTTCCACGAGTCAAAATAAAAAAAAATATTAATATCTATTCAAAATAAATTACCTTCTCTTTAGAGTTGGTATATTACAGCTAGTATAAACAAGGAGAGTGCAAGGTGTTAGGGTCACAGATTTAACTCCCTGTGTTGATGAAGATATATGGTTGTAGGGGCCACTAATCAATATTTTTTTTTTTATATATTTACAACTAAATATGCCTAAGCAACAATACTGCAACTAATTAAATGCTCAGAGATTGATTTTCAAATTTGTTCAAATTTGAAAATTTCACTTCAATTTTTTTTAACTGCATTATGTATTTTTATATGTAAAAATATACATGAAATTTTAAAAACGTTCTTCACCTGTCACGGACTTGAATCCTGCTTTTAACGACAAAGAACACAAGTTTAATCCCATTACTTGTAATAGACTGCTACAGAACTAAATTGAACTAGGGAATTGCATCTTCAATTGAAAATATCTAAAACGTTATGACATAGACAAAAACATGAATGGACATGAATATACATGAATGGAGAAAGGAAAAGACCTGCCATTGAACAAGAAGGAACCGCTATTTGATATATTAAAAAAATCAATGATATAAACTAAATCAGGAAAAGTTCCTAAATCTTAGGAATACCAAGGATATCTCTGGTATTTATAAAATAATAATGGTATGCGGAAGAATGTATTTAAGTGAAAAATATATCTCAAGGTTTGTATCAACAAAAACCATAAAAACCAATTAAACGCAAAATTTGATATACGAATAAAGATAAATTCAATTTTTTTATACTTTGACAGTTTGTGTAAATTATGAACACACATATCGTAGTTACTAAATGTATAATGCAAGAATAGATAAAATATAAAGGTAAAATTAAGGCTGTTAACAAATAAATTGCATTAATATTATGTAAAAAATTTGGATAAAAATACACTATTTTTCCTTAGTTGCCTTTAATAAGAGTAGCTGTAACATGTTGATCTACTGTAAATATTTTTTTTTATTTATTATTATTTTTTTTCGAAGACCATTGATCTACAGTCAAACAGACGAATGGTTGTTTCCATTTAAAACAATTAACATTTCGAATGGAGATTCCTTTCTAAATATTTTCTGTATTTTTCTTCAAACGACCTTTTTGATGAGACACATTGCATAAGATTTTCTTCTACCCCTTTTTAGTTTGTATCTACCCTTGTTTTCTCATTATTTTACGTAAAAGAGTACTT
The DNA here is from genome assembly GCA_019973975.1 of Trichonephila clavata. Lineage (NCBI taxonomy): Eukaryota > Metazoa > Arthropoda > Arachnida > Araneae > Nephilidae > Trichonephila > Trichonephila clavata. The sequence goes on along the minus strand of BMAO01016324.1, from coordinate 15,151 downwards.
GCTCTTAAAAGTTTATAATCATTAAAACGACAGTTAAGTTAATGGACAAAATTTAACCGTTTGTAGCTAGTGATATACGATTTTACAAACGTAAATGGGATCTCTGTTAATAAAAGTAGTCATAAAACTTTACAATTTTTTGCTCGGGACCTTGTATTATCGATACGACTAATGTGGCAATAGCTTAAATTATTATAACTATTACCCTCAAAATTTTTATTCTCAGAACAAAGCAATCACTCCCTTAGGATTCATATCGAAATTAAGGCGTGTGATGTAGCAGTCTACAGCTGGGAAGTGTCTACTAAATTGTCGCTTACATTTTTTGACTTCGATTGGAAACCGACAGTTTGATTGAAAGAGTTTATGACAAACTGAGTTTTACAAAAAATTTGAATCATGTCTATTCAGTTGAGATCAACTTCTAAAATTTTGAGATTTGATATTGAATAAAACAAAAGCTGCTCTACTAGGATGACAAAAATACGAAAATACTTAATGCTGCGTAGCTGCCGAATGTATTGCTACCTTTGTTCAACACTTTTTTATTACCTCGCTTTCTTGTCTGCCCAGGTGGAATTTTGCAATTGATTTTAAACTAAATACTCGATAAGCTAGAGACATGAAATTTGGACTAGAGCACAGAAGTGGATAACAAAGAAAATAGTTATAAAAACATTGTAATTTTTTTTTCTCATTCAAAAATTTATTTGGAAACATAATTTGCTACGTGGCTTTCTTTATTATTTATAATAAAATTATTTAAATATATGGTTGGAGCACATATACTGTTTAAATGCATATTGTTTCACTTTATACACATCACTTTTCAGAACCACATCCACATAGTTTGAAGCAAAATAGCAGCAAGCTCTAAAGAGAAAAAAACATAAAGTGGGAAATCAAAAAGTAATGAGAAATAGACCTTAAAAGAGATTTCTTATAAAAAGAAGAAAGACAATTCTGCCTATTCTACCAATTCTACAAAAATATTTACAATCTATAGTATTACGTAAGTGTAAATCCTATTTCATACATTTTTATACTTAACACTGCAATATTATTTTGGATATTTGTAAAAGAAATCACACTTTTTTTTTAAAGAAAACATTTTTTTTTCTAAAATTCTGATTGAACTACATTATATTTATTGTTTTATTTATTAATCATCAAGTTTTGCACGAATATTTGAAATTATATACAGAATAGATATTCCCTATGAATACGGTCGTGTAAGCAAAAAAGACGTTCGCATTACTCACACTTCATTTACTGATTGTTAAAAATTAAAGTCTAAGCTTCAATGGAAAAACATTGCTTAAATAATTGATTCTTCATTTTAATTTAAACAATTTAAAAAATATTAAATTCTGAAGATGTTTTTCTTTAGAAAAGTTAAATCAATGATAAGGCAATATTTTAATAATAAACATTTTCGAAAACGCATTCGACGGATTTTTACAATGCTTATTAAGGAAGAGGAGAATTAAAGGAACAGGGATTGAAAGACTTCTGGTTACTTCAAACTGCTTGCATTAATTGAACAGATTATGGATATGAGTAACTTTTCACACACAAGCACCCAATTTTTATTACTGGTGATTATCTTGCTGTAGCACTTTCAGTGATTTTCTCTCGATATTAATTATCCTGGAACTAACTAGAAGAAAGAGTTAGTTAACCCTTTATCTGCCGACTGTGCTTATCAGTACCAATCAATTTAATATTCCGTAGAATAAAAATTTTCTTCATTACTCAGACTTAGCAGGAATATTTTCTTTTAAATCCACTCTTCCAAGATGTACTTCAGCAGTGCTTCTGTGAGGAGTTCTTTGGCGGGAAAGGAGAAAATTTTATTGTAGAAATAACATTTTCAGTTCATATTTTGATCGTATTGCAAAGATTGCCATTTTTGTTCCAAATAAGTAGTTAAAATAAAACTGTAAGTGTAAAATTAATTTTCAATCTTGTGAATCAAACAAATATGGCATGGAAAAAAATAACTGCAGTACATAATAATTCTGTAGATAAGGGGTAAGTGATCTTAAATGAATTAGATAACTTTAAAATGTTTTGCAAATATTGTAATTATGTAAAATATGGCGTTTAAATGGGTGGCAAATTCTGATAGTTTTCTTCGAGATCTTTAAACATTGTTCGAAAAATAAAAAAGAAATATTCAAATAATGAAGATTCGAAGTCTAAATTATTGTAAAATATTTTCGCTTAGAATTTTATTGAAAATTTTTGATACCACTTACCAATGAAAACTTTTGATACCAACAAAGTGTAAAAAAGAACAATAACGTTTCATCAGAAAACATATTTACACAAAGGATTGGGTTTAAGAAAAATATATACTTCAAACGTAAAAAAAATGGAAGCAAATTAGAATTTCTGAATTTTCAGGTAGTTTTTTTTTCATCTCAAGTAAGGAACTTTTTACATACTTTAATAGGTTAATAAAAAAATAATACTTTTTCTTTCGTTTAAAAAAAAATCTGTTTTTTCAGGACATTTCAGAAAAGGATGGAAATGAAAAATTTATGGAGTGTAATTTTTAACGTTTTGCTGTCGGTGATGGTCTTTTATAATTTTTTCAATATGTACCAATACCTACACTTTCCATCACTCGTCAATTTCTCAATAGTAATAGTTCTTTTATACAAAATCTGTAAATTAGAGGAAAAAATAAATAATAATAGCATTAAAAAATTAAATTCACAAACCCAAACAACCCAAATAAAACCTAAAATATTCAAATCTGTCCATACTGAAACCAAAGTAATAATAAATTTTAACAATAGTTCTCAAACTTGTATACCTAAGCAAAATAGCTGCACACAGACCTTTAACCCGCAAACAAATTCTAGCTCCCAAACTTCCGTTTACAAAAAATACAATAGTACTCAGACGACAATTGAAGATATAATTGAAAAAACCGTTACTGACCAATCACCGGCAGCAGAACAAGAAGAGATGGAAGAAAACGTGGAAAGCATAACAAATGTCGAAAATATGAACAAAATTACAAATCATGATGAGATCGACGAATATTTCGACCTAACTTCCCTCTCAGAACATTCTTCAATAGTAGATAACCCTGGATACAAAAAGAAAAAAAGTACTTGGAAAAAAATTAAGAAATCCTTAAAGAAAATACCCAAATTTCATAAAACAAAATCCCTTAAAAATTCTCAAAAATAGTCTACAAATAATCACAATATTTCAATAGAACTTCATCTTAAAAATGCCTTTTGTATCAATAGTCCGAAATGTGGGAGACCGTGTGAAAGGAAGTCAAGAAGATAGGATTCGTCCGGGACATATCGAGTTGTGTCTCTCCGGAAAGATTCCAGTCGGCCGCTCATCCCCTGGTGTGGGAACGGCAAAGGGGGTTTATCGGAGGCTGGGAGGAAGGGAAAGTGAGGCACTGCTCGGAAAAGCGAGTTGAGAGGCTGTGGGCGAGAGGACGTTTAATGCCACACAACGGAAAGAGGTCGGGAAAGAACGAAGACACGGCGGAGGGTTTTGTAATGACTTGGTGTCTTGTTTCTTTTTCATCTTTTTGGCTGCTTTTCTTAACAAATTCTAAATTAGCTTTCATATTCAAAATTCTTTATTCAGACTAAGGTATATGAATGTACCTTGTCCCCCATAGACCCTTTTATAAGGTATTAGTACCATTTCCATAGTCTCCAAGGTATTATGTTACCTTATTCCCCATGAAGATACTTTAAAAGTATCTTACCAATTCATTTGCATGTAGGTATTTAAACTACCTTACAATTTTTTTCCCTTCCTTTCACCCGCGGCAATATCTTTAATACATCTTTACTCAATATCTCAAAATTTCACTTATAATATATTGATTTTTTTTTTTTTTTTTGCATTTTTAACATCAAAACATTGCAAAACTCTCAGTTGTTTCTTCTTTCCATCCTGTCTTCCTTCCCTTGATGGGTGTTTGAACATTTTCTCTCCTTCATCCCCTCGCCTCGCTCTTTCGAACAGCATTTCATTCTCCCGTTTTCCCTACCTCGGATGAGCCTTCTCTGCCGCTTCCACCTCAGGAAATGTGCATCAAGACCGAAGTTGTTCCAGAGGGATACATCTCGTTGTCCTCAAACAATTTCATTCTCTCGACCTCCTTTCACACGGTTGAAATCTTGTTAATAGATCGCATGCTCAATAGCCACTCCAGTCAATAGCTCTCTAATTTTCAATATCTTACAATATCCCTGCATCCGTTTTTCTAATAATAGTTAAAATCGCAGATTAATTACAATAGCTATTGATCTCATCATGATTTGAAAATATTAAATCAATCTAAATTTTAAAAAAAAAATCGAAGTTCGAATAATATTTTCAGAACATTTTTTTTCTTCAAATTTCCGCAGAAGATACCAGAACTCAATAAAAATTTATCTTTTCAAGAATTGATACATTCTGTAAAATACACTCTGAAATAAAATATTTGATACCATTTGTGCATATATTTATATTTTTGTATTTGATTTCCCATTATAACTCTTGGTGGTGGTGTGAGAAGAGCCCATGTCATGCGTTTGCACTGAAATCGAAACCAGTCCTGTATCCCGTAACATTAAAGGGAAAATAGAAATTTTCCCTCTCTTTAGAAGAGCACGATTAAAAAATGAAAGAGCGTTCTTATATTTTTACAAGGCTCCTAATAACTATGTCGTACTTCCGCCTATATTAACATAGTTTTGGAAGAAACATTTTATAACAAATGAAACTTGGTTAAGAAAAGTAAGTGTTCATTCTAGTTTCTCTATGAATGAGCTAGAAAAGGGTTTTCCTAAAAACGGAAGCCATGTTTAATTCAAAGTGTATAGCGTTTATCTATAATGACTCTTCATAGCCTTTACCACTAACTCCTGCACATTACTTAATTGGTAGAATTTACAAGTTTTAATCAGGAAAAATAGCCAGTAATAAAAGTATACAACGAATACTAGACTCGGGTTTAAACCTTCAATAAAGACCTACTCAGTGAACTTTGAAACTTTTGAATGAAGTACTTCTTCCTCAACGTTCAATGAATGTGCTAATTCTGTTTGAATTAATATGGACAAACCTATTTTTCATCTCTATGTTGATATGCGATTACCAATCACGTTCCGAACTACCTCAAAAGGGTTGCATCTGCTTAGAGGTAGAGTTATGGATTAACCTTGAATATAATTTACTCGTTTGGCCGGTTTTAGTTCATCCGTTATGAAATTTTCAGTGTGGCAACTAGTGGGTGAAATTTTTTGTTCCATGTAACACGTTTTAGTTTTGCTTTTGTTCAAATATGGACATTACACCAAGGAATCGTTCTAAAATAATCGCTTATCATGAACACAATTGTGTGAAAGTGAAAAATGTAGCTACGACAGTTAAATATTTCATATTTAAGATATTCATTTCAAGATATGTAAGAGCAATTCAAGGTTTCCGGATATCCTATTCAAAAAGAAAAGGAAAGTGTGTGTGGGCGTAAAAGGAAAATTACTCAAATAACTGATAAAATTCTAATTAGAAATTTTTTTTTCACTGATTTTTATTAAATACATGTACACATATGTAGGTAAACAAAATATACTCTAATAAACTTAACTTTGTTAAGTTAAATTTCTTGCAATATCTTTTAACCGGAAAATGTATTTCATTCCACTCAGCTTTCGTGTTAAACGATTCCCATTGTATATATTTAGAATTTTGTAGTTTACATACTTTACCTATATATGCAAATATAAGTAAATGTGTTACCTAAATGGGTTTCTGCAATCAAATTCAATACAAGTTTTAATTTTTAAGTAAGATTTATTTTATATGTTACAATACGCTATAGCTCAATTTGAGTGCAAGAGGCACTTAAGATTCACCTTGTAGAGACCTAGTGTCGAAGTTTGGAGAGCAGATTGCCAGTTCAAGAGTAGTACATATCACTTAACAGAGGTTCAAAATGGTGACCATTGTAAATGGCCTTCATGCTTTTTCAGAATATGACGAACCAATTTTTAATACCTTTTTTTGCGGTTTAAGGGAAACCTTCTCGTACCAAATTATGTGAAAATTAATTGTATTTGTATAGACGCAGATGAAAATATCGACGACAATGATGAATTTTAAGCAGAGATTAAATGTTTTTTAAGTGTAATAGTAATTTAATTGTATTCAGTAATTATACAATATTTTTTTACTTATTATAATGTTTATGAAAGTAATAAAACTATTTATTTTGGATTTCTAAAGAGATCGCAATACACTAAACAACCTATCTCACTCCCATCCGTTTGAACAGTTTTTGTCTTGCTCCCGCTACCAAAAAATTTCAATAAGTCTGGCAATATATAAAAAAAACATTAAAACTTTCTGGCTATTGAAGTAATATTTTTTATCGTCCCCAAGTAACATATATAAAATTCAGCTTTGATACTATAGCAAAAGCATATTATATTTTTTAAAAGTTTATGGGTGTCTGGCTGAAGGTTGCAACTATGCTAAGTGTTTGACAATTTATGACGTGCTTTTTAATGATATTCGGGGGAAAAAAATTAAAAAATAATTGTGATTTATACTTTATAGAAATTGAGGTACTATTTTATACACCTTTACTACCTGTTACCTGCCCAATTAACCATAATCCAAACTCCATACTCGCTGATCGTTCTTACCTGTGTTGGTGACATCCACAGAGAAACTTTCAGCTTTTATAAAATAACGAAGGTCTGTGGATGTTGTTATATATGTTTCTTGGTATTCCTTAATTTAAATGTAGAAGTTTCAGTATTTTTTGTTGCTTGACACTCTTGTTTGGAGATGTTGGTAAGTTGTGTTTCCTGATATTAAAATTATACTAAAAAATGCTGGTGTGTGTAAATTAAAAGGATTTTTCCTGCACGACTATAATATCTCATTGAGCAAAATTGAAATATTCACACGTAAACACATGCTTTATGTACATATATCTATAATTTGTGTTTACTGTTTAACTTTAAATAAGATTTATAGAGCTATTATATATACGATTAATGATTACGTATATATTCCTACAAGTTCAAATTAGTACGCTAGTATAATAAAATATAAAATTTGCTTTTTTTACTCACTTTAAAAAGATAAGGATAGTAATTTTTTTTTCGATATAACATATTTTTGAAACTTAGAGCTAGTTTGATCCAGTTAGAGCTGACACTATTCAATTATGTATACGCAAACGCTTACGTGAACCTTCATTCTATCTTAATTTTTGTTTTGAAATATTTGATTTAAAATAACATAATTTGAATTTAAATTTATATTTACTTAGGTATATTTAGTAGAATATTAAGAGTTAGGACTACAATGATTTTTGCATAATATTAATATCGCGTTATAGGAGGCTTTTTAATCAGATAATCATATCCAAAAGGAAATGTGTAAACTGAAAAATATGTTTTAAACCAGGTATTCTTTTAAAATAGATATGAAAATATCCTTTCATGGTTTTTTATTCTGCTATAATACAAAGTTTCAAACTAATTCAAAAGAGAAAACAATTTTTGTTTTTCAAAGACGAAACAATCTTAAACTTCATATTTCTTTGTAATTTAAATGTATTAAAGTGTTATTTTACTTCTAGAGGAGTAAACAAAGATATTTGAAAGCAGACTTAATAATCAATGTTTATTTTGCTGTTGAACAGTTTTGTTGTTCTAGAAAACTTTAATTCATTAAGATAATCAAATTATATTCATCCATTTTAAAAAGTATTTAATCAGAGATAAATTAACTTGAATAAAATAAACTTAAAAAGCTTGCTTTTTTTTACTTAGTATCTTAACAAGGAATTAATGATTAAAATTTTTTATTTTGTATCCATTTTAAAGGGTTCGTATGAAAAACTTATAAGATTTGATGAGGTACATTTAAATAAATTAAGCCTAAAAATCACAAAAAAAAAAACCGTACAAAAAATTATCAGGATTCTTTACTTCTTAAATATAGTTGCTCTTTAGCAACCAAGTTCTCAAAAGCAAATAACTGATTTTATTGTTTGAGCACTTTTACAGGCGTTTAGTAGATATTTTTAAAGAAAATCAAACACAACCGTAACTTTTCTCTTTTAGTCGGCTCAAAAAGTTTCGATGTTTTATGAAATATACAATCGAATTTCTTTTTCTTTTTTGTACCTTTTTATTAAGTGTTTGAATCAATTACTTAAACTTTTTCAAAATGCAACAATTTCCCAAAAAAAGATAAATTTGTATAATTTTATCCCTTCGCAATTAAGAAAGGAAATGAAAGCTAAAAATTTTAAATAAGATATCAATCATTGACATGCCCAAGTAATTTTAGTGCGTTTTTCACATGTTGTATTTTACAATAATGCAAATAATGAACTTTTTACTAACAGAAAGTAGTGTGTGCTGTACAACTTCTCTAAATGTACTACTATTGAGCTGAAAAGAAATAATGATACAAATCTGTATCAGCACTATAAAAAAGCAAAAAATAGAGAAATACAGGAAAATTTGTAAGAAAATTCGGGAAAACTATGGGAAAATTTAAATATGATTCATCTCATCTAGGGCACAAATGTGACCAAATGACGAAACCCGAGATCAATTGGTTGCATATTGGCTGAGGAAAAAGTTACGACGAAATATGGATCGAAGAGGAAATTTGCGTCCTAATGGCGGTTTTGTTCCACTACGTGGAAAACGCGCTAAAATTGAAGAAACATAAAATACAAGAACTATTGATTGTATAATTTCTGTAATTTACTCCTAAGAACCAGAGAAAAGAAACAATATATATGATTGCCTGTATTCAGTGAAAATTATTTCTTAAATTAAAAAAGTTAACCCGACCGTTTTAAAACCGGGTATATTGAAAGGGTGTTTAAAGGAATACCCTCCTTTTTTATGTTTAGTGTCATCTGAATAAAAATATACATAAAAAATTTTAAGAAGATCATTACAAAAAAAATAGTTACGAGCAATTGGGTACATTCTTCTTTTATTGAAAATGCTCTTCTCAAATAATAATACATTCCTGGCCCCACAAAATACCAAACAATGAAAGAAGCATGAAACCCATGTAAAAATAACATGCGTTGTAGGCGATTAAATATGCAAATCATTAGCATTATAACGCAGATGTACATCACGTACGACCATAGCGCCACTTACTAGCGCTTTATAAGGGGAGAACAAACGGGCGATTTGAAATAAAAGTAATTTTTCTTAAAGTCAAATGAAGACGTTCTGTTGTGTCCAATTACACAAATTTTCGATATTAAAATTTTTTAGATTAAACTAACCACTTATTAAAAACATTTATAAAAAAATATTCTAAAATTTTAAAGACAGTGTTACACACTGACAGGCATCATTTCTTGAATAAATTGGTGCATTTCAAATTATCTCAACAAATATCAAACAAAAATGTTCACTCTCACCTTTAGAACTACACTCATGTCCAAAAATTAAAGAGAATGAAGTTCAGGCAAAGAAAGAGACAGAAGCAAAACAAATCTGACTTATTTGTAAAGTCCATTTATTAAACAAAAGGTAAAGAGCAAAAAAGATGCTATATGTTTGACATAATTAATAAAAATTGCGACTTTTACCCCTTGTAGCAAATGTCAATAAAGAACCTATTTACAAAAAAACAGTATAACATGGTTAGTATGATGGTTAATACGGAGTATGTCTCCCGGACGATGCAATACAGGCCTTACAACGCCTACGCATTCTGGGTATCAAATTATCAATCTCATCTTGATGAATATTACACCACTCATCAAGCAATGCCCTCCGAAGTTCCGGTAGACAGTTGGAAGGGGGTTGAAGGGCTGCAATTCGTCGGCTAAGCATATCCCACACATGCTCTGTTGCATTCAAGTCCGGTGAGTATGCTGGCCAAACCACACGGGTGATACCATCCGATTGACGGCATTCGTCTACAATGTTTGCGCGATGAGAACGGGCATTGTCATCCATAAACAGAAATTCAGCATCCATGACGCCCCGAAACAAACGTACATGTTGTTCCAGAATGACATCCCGATAGATGTGGCCTGTCATCGTCACACTCTAAACATGCAGGTCAGTTCTGGAACCAAGAACAATTCCTCCCCAAACGAGCCATCCTGCACCACCGTAAAGGTGTCCTTTAATGGTGTTCTCTGGTGGTAACGGGTACCTGGCACTCTCCATATGAAAGTCCGGCGAGAATCAGACTGCAAACTAAACCTGTACTCGTCGGAAAACATCACACAAGACCACTGCTGCGGTGTTCACAATGCATGCTCTCTACTCCAGGTTAATCGCAGGTGACAGTGAGTTCCGGTAAGGGGAACATATCTGGCAGACCTACGAGCATATAGACCAATGTACCCTAAGCGTCTGTACACGGTATGCCTTGAAACTGTCGCAGCGGTAGCTAAAGAGAGCTGACGAGACAGGTCTTATGCTGTGCTCCGTCTGTTTCTTTTGGCAGTAACTGCCAAATACCGGTCCTCATTCGTCGTTGTAACTTAGGGGCGACCTACTCACATTACCATCATCTTGGACTCGTTGCCAAAGCCTGGAGATGACACTCTGGGCAATTCCAAGTTCCTCGGACACTTCCAGCTGGGTACTTCCACATTCTAGTCGTCCGAAAATTCTACCACGTAAAAAATCATCCAAATGCTTCTTTTGTGCCATGACTATGCGGTTATTGCACTGAAAGGCTTTTAAAGCGCTTGTGAACAATTTTATTTCTTTGCCACCATTCCTTATATACCACTATCTTGCACCCTCGTCATTGTGATGTACTATCCGCGCCATCTGGTGGTTTCCTGTAACTTGCACATTCTTCTTCAAGATGTGTGTGATAATTCTTTAGGTGAAATTTTTATTTTAGAGTTCCATTTTTGTGTGATTCTGAATTTTCTTTAATTTATGGACATGAGTGTATTTAATGCTTCAAACTTCTTAATTGAGAGAGGAAAAGTAAAGCTAATGCTGTGTGAGTGGGATTTATAATAGGAAATACAATTTATAGTCGAATGATCTTTTCAGAGCTGATAAAAGACATTTTCTAATAGCTCAAAGGAAAAACTGTACGTATTATACTATTAAAGAATAAATAATTAGTACTAAATATATATATATATATATATATATATATATATAATATCATTAGATAAACAAAGCTGAAATAATACAGAGACGAATCAAGATATAATATATTTAAATCATTTTTATTCCGTTAGAGATTCACCTGCATCTATCTTGAATTTATCTCTAATCATATTTTCTCACAAGCGAAACATTTTTTCCAAATAACGTAGTAGCACATATAATTAAATTAAGATCATTAGGAAAATCTCTTTTGTGTTTCGATTCTGTAACACCGTATTGGAAATAATGAGAGTACATCCCTGAATAAAATAAATTGCAACATTAAAGAAAATTCAGAACATTCAGAGTCGTTTATAGTAAACAGAAAGGCATAATTATTCTCTAACCTCAATTAGAATCTTCATCTGAAAGTTTATATTACTGATAATAAGGTTAATACGAATTTTCATTTTAATAAAAAAGACGCCATTATGAAAATATGACAATAGGACATCATGCTACAAGTCATTTTACAATCAGTTTTGGATTTAGTTTCAATTTTTCTTTAAGGTACCCGACAACTCTAATAAATGTTTTTGAAGTGAAAACTTCTTTAGCGGCGTTGAGTACTTTTTGGTAGGGAAAAATCTTATGGGTTCGCGTCACCGACATGCTCTGACTGGCGCGCGCGCAATGTGCTGTTCGCCTTAGACACTTTTTGGATGGGTGAAATCTGGTGTATTTGCGTAACCGACTTACTTATAGCAATATACCTGTAGCTATACAGCTGACCTATAGTGCTGTGTATGTTTTATGAATGAAATTGAATGGATTTAGTGAAAAGTTTAATGTGTATACAATGTGCATTTTTGAAATAGTGTTTTGTTTGATTATTATTTTAATCGTTTAATTGAAGAATCACTGTGCAGTACAATAGTGAGTACTAAATAAATATACTAATATTTTTAAGATTAAAAATAAATAACAGAAAATTATTTTAAATACTCGTATTTGTTTTGGCGTCTGAAAATTTTATATTATTTAAAATTATTTTAAATCTTGGTATTTATTCTGGCGTTTGAAAAATGTGTATTATTTATTTTCTAATTTTTAACCTCTGCAATGCATCACGCTATCCGGATCAAAATTTCCAGTGGCTTAGATTTTTTCTTATTGCTGTTGTAACACAGACTTCTAGTTGTTCAATCATATTTTTACCGTGAAATTTGAAATTAAAAATTTTATAAAATCTAATAATAATTCAAGATTAATGTGTTGAAATTTAAAATATGGTTATTAATGTAAATAAACATCATAAAAGATCAACAAGTCATCGTGAGGACTACAAACGGTCACCTAAACCTTTCTAGAATTCATCTCCAACAAGAAAGGATTATCGATATTTTCATTTAGTTGTCAAAGTTTACATGCGCATGCAGCTGGCATAAAAAATGATATTTTCGTAAAAAAGTCAAATGTTCTGCTTTTGTCAAAAATTCGTAAGAAAAACGAAGAACCACTTGATATTCCTAATTTCAACTTTGTTGTAAGTTATAAAAGACCCGAAGTTCCAGCAGCAGGTGTAGCTATTTATCACAATATTCAGAGTACGTCGCACTTCATTACTGCACATATGGACATAAAAATTCACTAGAAGCATTAGTGTTAATGTTTCTGATGTAGGCAAAATATGCGTTTCTCGTTGTGATTCCAAGATTGGGCAATACATATTAATGGTTGCCGTTTAGATTTCGTCTGGAAAATCTATGAGACAAAAACAACAATTTTTATTCGAAAATTTGATGATTTATACAAAAGAAGTTTTGAAATACTCGAAAAAAATTGGCAAAAAATATATATGATAATGCACCGATTATTTTAAGTGGTGACTTCAACATTAGCTTTGCAGATGATACAAATATACCACCAATTGAATTTCTAAATAAAACAGTTTTGTAATTTAAATATGTCCAATGATAGTAAACTCAGTACTACAAAATGTAAAACGATGATCGAGGTGGTTTTAACGCGATACTGAAATAAATTTGAATCAAACATTTTCTTTTCTTACTTTAGTTACCAAAAGCCTATTGTATCGTTTTTAGAACAAAATGAAATAATTGAAAGTACAAAAAATCTAAGTATTGTTGAAATTAATGATGACAATGATGCAAACAATTAAAATAATGTTAAAAATCAAGTACATTGAAATTTAAGTAAATACAAATACTATCCATAAATAATATGATTGTATATTAATTGTTACTTCAATTGAATTGTATTTATATTTTGTCATGAACTTGTACAGTCCGTAATATATTTCAAAAATAAAAAACCATTTAACAGTGCATATAATTGTTGCTCGGAGTGTCAATAGATGTGAAAACCAGATTGATATTGATAATTTTAATTCAAACATTATGAAATTTTATATTTTAATACTAAAAGTTCTAAGTTTTCACTTCTATCGGCATTCTCTATAACTGCCATATATTTTTTTTTTATTTTTAAATTGAGATAGTGAAATTTTTTATGATTTTTAGATTTGTTTAGTTAATTTAAAAAAAATATGCAAAAATTAAGGAGAAAAAAATAATTAATCTACTAATATGTTAAAAAATTGTATTAATTGACAAAAAAATACTATAAACCCTTTTGTACCAAAAGTTTATGAACAAATTTTCAATTTTTCTCTTCCGTTATGTTGCGATTTTATTCATTTTTAAAATGACTTTCGGAAAAAGATATTTTAATTTTTACAATAACTAGAGCATTTCATCGAGGTCATTATATGAAATAGCTTAAAATAACAGTGATTATATTAACATAAGGGAGTTTAAATTTTGTGACAATACAGCCAATGATAAATCTGAATTTTAATACGCTTATATATTACACAGCACACAGACAAAAATTCTTTAGTTAATTTTTTAAAAATTTTTTTAGCAATCGCGGTCTTTGTTTGAACAATGCCAAAAAACATTTCGAATAAAACGCGTTTTAAAGTACAGCATCTTGCTTAAAGCGATGGCATCTGCTTATACTAAAACACTTTTAGTGTCTGTTATAGCGAACGGAAAATAATAAACTTGGTATTTTTATAAAGCTAATAAAATAATCTTTAAAAAATATTAATTTTTCGCAAAGTTCAAAATTTTACGGTAGTCGGATAGTTTAATCGTATTTTTTCTGTATTTTGTTTGCTTTATAATTATATTTCATTTAAAATCTTTCATAATTTTGGATAATTATAGATTACATGTTATTATGAAACTTAACAATTGAGGACTAAGGAAATAAATATTAAATAAAGCACTTGAGTTTCCAAATTTCTCCCCAAACTACCACTTCACAGTAAAGAAGGACTTTTGTTTTCAAAGAACTAGTGTTTATCTGCACCTCTACACAATGGTTCTATATTGGCACTAAGATTCGAAACTATGACTCGACCTATCGGACTGAAATTTCATGACCATGATCACAAAGCTACCACAACGATAACTGCAGCGTAGAGAAACAATGCATATCATTAGGGTACTGTGATTATTGTGAAGAAAATTACAAAACATATCTTTAAAAATTTGGTACAATTTCAGTTTTATTTAACCCGGGGAGAAATCATGCACACTCGATACTAACGTTAATAGACACACGTCTGACTGCGTCAGCCACAATTTTTTTATATAATTATTTTTATGGTACACAATAAAAATCGTAATTCCTGAGAATAATTTAACTAAGAAAAAGTTTATTTATCTGTTTTTAAGGACTTTTCAATTATTCAATGATAAATTGATAAACAATCTAATCAAACTGAATTAAAATGATTGAAACGTGCGTGACTTTAATAAAGGACACCAATCACAGTTATTTTCAGTAATCTTACATGAATGATAGTTTCAGGTAAAACTTTCATATTCTGCTCAATTCATTGCAGTTTTAATGTCCGTAGAGGATCGACAAATAGGATATTGACATTCTTGCTTGTGCCTTTTTGACAGAGAGCGTGTGTCCTTCTGGAACTGAATATACTCACAAAATTTCAT